>PVJH01003959.1:0-20342 GCA_004026705.1 Nesogale talazaci
TGACTTATCTGTAATGCACAACATGACTAATTTAGCCGCTGAGAAGTTTCGTTGTGATCTTGGTCAGTGGAATTCTTGTCACCTATCCAACAGTTAAGTCATGTTGCATAATTGTAGAGTGACATCACTGGGGTACAAGATTATTGGCTGAAGAGAAAGGAAAAAAAAAGTTTCCTGGACTGTAAGCCTTTCCGGTCTCTGAACGAACGACTTGTCCTGGGACTGCAGTACAGCCAGAGACGGAAGAAAAAAATGTACTGTGAGGTGGCTTGGTTTTGGCGTGTCATGGAAAATCTCCAAGTCTGTAGCACCCAGGGTCTTGGGGGAGAGTGCCCATCGTGCCTCATTATGAGGGCTCTTCCCTTTGTGTGCGACTCCACAGTGCCAGTCATTAAGGTGTGGGTGAAAGTTGGAGACAATGGCGTTCTCTGGTAATGAGGGCGTTTCGTGTTTCTGAGCACTTTACAGCCTCCTCTTTGCAGGGAACAGTTTAACATGCAGCTCACCATCTGCTAGACACATAGACACCGAAGAGGTGGTCATCTGGGACCCAGTGGAAAACCTTTTATGGCTGAAAGCCTGGCTTATTTCCAAGGGAACGGGTAGTCTAAGTTAGTCACCCTGGAATATATAAACTTTAACACTGTTGATGTCATTGTGTAAAGTATCAGGGTTTAAAATTATCTGCAGAAATGTCTAGAGACTGGAGTTTGGCCTGATTAGGGTAAGCACCAGCGCTGCTTAAAACCTTGGACATCTATCCTGTCGTCCATCCTGTGAAGTTGTTGCCATCGGGGTCTCCACTTGACAGAAGAGGAAATCAAGACTCTGACGTGATATTACTGGTAACTAGTGGGACAACCCTCTGGCCCCCCATACTCAGCTTCAGAACTGTCTAGGCGGTTGCCTTCCACTGCATCTTCTCTACTCCCTCCCCTGCTCTTGAGTTCCTGGCATTCAGAAACTCAATAAGATAACATACTGTTGCTTGAAGCCATTATTTTGGGAGATATATTTGTTACACAACAAGACATAACTAATACGTCTCCCATCTGTCTGTTTCTGGGCTAGGTGCTTAGAATTATTATGGCTTTGAATTTGCCTTCTAAAAGCTAAGGGCTCTTGGGGGGAGGAGCAGATATGTAAACACCTATTTACAGTATAATACAACAAATGCTGCAAGAAGGATGCCCACAGAATGCTATAGGAGGCAGGAGACAAAACAATGAATTCTAGTTTGAAGAAAAAGATCCCCAATTGATGTATAACTCCCCACCCGACCCTCTCCCACACCAGGAGGACAAACAACAGAAATGTGGATGATGGGAGACAGTGGACAGTGTAAAATATGAAAATTAAAATAATTTACAAATTATCCAGGGTTCGGGCTGAGCCCCTGTGGCGTAAGTGGTTGAGTGCGGGACTGCGGCCTGTGGGCTTGGCGGTTCAAATCCAGCGGAGGCTCTCAGGAGCAGCACTGGGTAACACCCACGACCACCAGAGGCAGTGATGTCCACAAAAAAAAAATTATCCAGGGTTCACAAGGGTGGGAGGAGAGGAGATAGTGGGGAAAAAGAACAGCTGATACCAAGGGTTCAAGTAGAATGTTCTGGAAATGATGGCAACACATGTACAAATGTACTTGATAAAATTGATGTATGGATTGTTATAAGAGCTGTAAGAGTCCCCAATAAAATGATTTATTTAAAAGATATCCCCAAATTATTTATACACAAACATTCAGAGATCCATCTCCAAGAAATAGACACTGGTTTTTTGAGACAAAGAAGTGAAGACTCAGAGGAGAAGACTTATGTATTCAAGTTCATACAGCTCTTACCTAGAATGCACATGGAAGTTCCTAGCTAGGGAAGATGGGTTTAATTCTAAGGTAGGGGACATCAGAGACAGACTTTAACAAGAGAATGATACAAACACATATGTGTTTCAGACACACAGCTGTTATAGGGTTCTCCAGAAGGGCCTGTTTGGACTGGAGATAGGTAGGCCACATGGAAAATGATGGTGGCTCTTCCCATTGGTTCCACATATTGGAGACGGGTGAGCTCTGATGTTCTTATGCCATTCATAGGTCCTAGGAATGCTTTCATGAAGATATTTTTATTTTCGCAATGGATTTTATTTTAAGCTTTCTCTTTGAAACTTGTTGCAAAATCAGCACAAGCATTTTTCTTACTCATTTACCTGGTTTCTTCCAGTGTTAGCCTGTTACATCAGTACAGCACAATAATTAAAACCAGCACGTGAACATGGTACAATGCTTTCTAACCCATCTACTGACTATTTGAATGTCACCTGGTGTCCGAATAGTGTTTTGTTTGTTTTCTGGCTTTTAGGATCCTAAATAGACAAGACAACTGATTGCATGTAGTTCATTAGACCTTGACCCAGTTATTTTGTAGAGTGTTTTTCCATTGGACTTTCATTTAGGTGACATGTTTGCACGATGGCTTTTCAGTTGTGCATCGTTTGGCAAAAATACTCCTAAAATAATGCTATACCTTCAGTTCCCCTGATTGGAAGTCACTTGATATCAGTGTCTCTCCATCCTAGCAAAGTTCACTTTGATAATTTGGTTAAGCTCAGGTTTGCCAAGTTTTCCTGTGCAAAGTTACTACTACTCCCTGTGTAATTCAATATCTTGTGAGAAGTTACCTTATTTAAAAAAAAAAATTAACCATTTGACTGGGGGAAGAAGGTACTTTGAGTCATACTGTGCATCTTCGGATCAAATTTGTACTCACAGATTCTAAATATTCATGAGTGAGTTTTACCTGAAAGAGTTATTATGGTAGTGTGTGTCAAATGATCGTAATAATCAAAAAAATCAATCAACTTGTGCTGACCCCCCCTGGCGTAGTGGTTGTGTGCGGGACTGCGGCCCACTGGGATGGAGGTTCAATTCCAGCAGTGGGGCTGGGCCTCCTATTCCCACCATCGGAGAGCAGTGATGCACCCCCCCCCCCAAAAAAAAAGTCAATCAACTTTTAATTAAGTTGTGATTGTTTTACAAAAACTCCCAAATCTTTTGAAAACTGGAGCTTACTTCACTTTCCCTTCAGTGTGAGCTGTCCTTAGCAACTGCCTTATAGCGAAGAGGATGTGACAGAAGTAACAATTTAGGACTTATGAGACAAGATCCAAGGCAGTAGTGTGGCTCTCTGACTCTCTCTTGGATTATTTGCTTGATTTGAAGACGTTAGTTCAGAAGACTGCAGCAGACTCAAGAAGAGTTTATGTGGAGAGAAGCAGACACCTACCAGCACGCAACATCAACTTTCAGGACACGTAAGTGGTTCACCTGAGAAGTGAATCTTACACTCTCAGATCTGCCTTCAGAGGACTGTCACCCTGGCTGACATTTTGACTATAATCTCCTCAAAGAGAGGACCACCTAGCTAAGGTCCTCCTGGACCCCTGATCAGCAGGAATGGGTGTGTGAGATAGCACATGCTTACTCCAGTTTACTACACCGGGTCTGAGTTTGATGTGTCATGCAGCACTAGATGATGAACGTTAATAGACAACCTATCCTGGTAGGTAGGATAGAAACAAAAGTCATTTCAGGAAGAGCAACTCCCAGGAGAGGAGGTGTTCAAAGAAGACATGGGGTTGGGATTGCATACTAAAGTGAGAAAGAGACCCCACTGCTCACCCAGCAGATCGGCTAGAACGAACATTTCTGGCAGTACCAGCTATCAGAACTCTTGCACTCTGTTAATCAAAGCACACACTGGCACATTTGTGTAAGAAAAGAGCCGACTTTGTCTAGTAAAGGTGAAGAGACACATCTACCAGATAAGATATCAGAATCCTGCTAGCAGGCAAAGAGACAACAGACCTATGTGCAAACGCACTTCAAGGGCCTGGGCACGAATGCCCCAAGCAGTACTCCATGGAATAACTTCAAACTGGCAGCAACACAAGTACTCATCAACAGCAGAGTGTGTGGCCACATTGTGGGATAGTCATCCATCTCAAGATTATATAGAAATGAAGATCAGCAAAGTATAGCTGCAGGTGATAATGTGGATGGATCTTAAAACCACAGTGTCCAGTATAAAGAGTTGAGCACAAAGAAATAGTGTGATTCCCTTTGTGGCTGTTGAGCTCAAAAGCGGGCAAAATGGAACTATTTTTTGGTTAAGGATGCATTCTTAGGAGGTAAATCTATTTTTAAAAAAATCAAGATAACAGAATACCATTAAAATCAGAATAATGGTTTCTCCCTGGCAGAATGAAACAATTGTGACCGGGAAGGGTCAGCAAATGGGACCTTCAGCAATGTCTTACTTATGTGTGTGTGTCTTTATTTAAGATCACTCTTGTTGAGCTTTGAGCTGGTGTCCGTTGAATTGATTCTGATCCACTGCAACCCATCATGTCTCAGATAGAACTGTGTTCCATGGAGTTTTTAGTGGCTCATGGATTGAAGTGGCTGGCCAGGCCTTCCTTCTGAGGTCCTTCAGGGTGGATTTGAACCTGGAAACTTTTTGGATAGCTTGCTGCTCATGGTACCTGTTGCCTCAGCCAGGAACGCTATTTTGAACATCTATAAAATAAAAATTGTTGTCACATTTCTTCACCCATATGATAGTTGTATGGTCTGAAGTTTAATTGTTATCAATATTAATATCACTTATAATAGCTGCAATTATAATGAACCAAAATAATTCATTTGGACTCTTTGAACTATATGTCATAGTTTAACATTTTAAAAATTAAAAATATGGTATGAATACAATAGAGGATCTTAGAAATCAGCATGGAGGAGTGATGATGGGCTTTTTATTTCCATTTCTGTTCCAAACACTGCACATGCCCATCTCCAGCAATAAGACTGAAGGCAGTACACTCAACTTGAAACACTCCCTGCCATTGAGTCAATGCTGCTTTGTAGCGATTCTCTAGGGTCAGTTGGAACTGCCTCTCTGGCTTGCCAAGACCCGAACTCTCATCGGAGTAGAAAACCTCGTCTTTCTCCCCTTAGAGTGGCTAGTGGTTTCAAACTGCTGACCTTATGGTTGGCAGCCCAATGCTTAACCACTATACCATGGTATTAGCCTAGTAATAGAGAAGCAAATTTATAAACATGCATATCTGTATGAGAAAGAGCTTTATATACAAGAGCCACTGTGCATGAAGAAAACCCCCCAACACAGTTCTGTCTAAGGTCATCAGTCTGATATTAGCTCCTATGTCTGACAGCAATCTACAAAGTCCTCTCCAGGCTCACAAAATAGACATGCAACGATGCTGAATGCAGGAAGATCACAGGCCAGTGGGTGTGAAGTCAGTGGTGGCAGAAGCATTCAGCACTGGCAGGAGTCTCCACGTGGCTTCTCTAGGTCCAGGTTTCTGGCTGCATCAGGGTAGGTTCATATGGCTTCTCCTCAGGGATGTCTCACAGGGAGCCAGCCTTGTCAGTCAAATGTCTCCAAAGGAGTGAGCCAGGAGAGACAGTGTCTCTGCTTCCAAGAAGGCAGTACCATATTTCCCAGAATTCTCAGGAGAAAGCCATGCCTACACAGAGGTCTCATTGACTATCTCCAGATTGACAGGCTAGACTCCACCCCTACACTCTTATTTTTTTTTGGGGGGGGGTGGTGCATCACTGCCTCTGGTGGTCGTGGGTGCTACCCAGTGCTGCTTCTGAGAACCACCACTGGATTTGAACCGCCAAGCCTGCAGGCTGCAGTCCTGCACTCAACCACTTACACCACCGGGGTTCACCCCACTCCTACACTCTTAATCCTCAAATTGACACCAGATTAGGTGACTGCCACAATCACCATGGCACCAAGGTAACATTGTAGGTAATCAATTACATGGCAGGTAATAAGCAAACCTCCTGGCTTATGTGTGAAGCTGCACTGTGGGCCAGATCTTGATGGCAACTCGGCAATGGAAGTTTCTCAGCTTGAGAGTGGGAAGCGGAGAGACGCAAGAAGAGTAGCAACATCATGAAGATTGGGGGCTTCTTTGTCTAATGTCTGCTTGTTCCCTTCCTAGGCGTTTCCTTGGGCGCTTAACAGCCTGCCCATATCCCTGCTGGGGAGTCCATTCTACCTGTAGGCGACGTCACGTGTTGCAGAATACCACCATCGTGGTCCATGGGTTTTTCATTATCTACACTCTTCCTGGGAGGAGGCCCCGGATGGCGCAAAGGGTGAAGTGTTGGCCTCTGAGCGGAAAGGCATCTGATTCTTCCTCGTCTTGGAAGATAGACTGGCAAGGTGATGTCAAAAACTCACAGCCTTGGAAGTCCTAGGGAACACAGTTCTGTGCACATGGGGGGGCCCCAGCAAACCACACTCACAATAAGAAACCTTCATGGACATAGATCACCGGGTCTTTCTTCTCTGGCACTTCTGAATGGACTCAATCTTTCAATTAGGAACTGAGCGCAAAACTTTTGTAACACCCAGGGACCTTAGACGCCGATCCAAAGTCAACTCAACACAGCTCAGTGCCGTGGAGAAGCCCTGGGAGTTTCTGAGACTGGACCTCTTTCCACGGGTGAAAAACCTGGTTCTTCTCTGGCTGCTGGTTTCAAACAGCTAATCTTGTGGTTAGTCGGCAACATGCAACCCCTGCGCTACCAGGACTCCAATCCCAAATCAAGGCAGACTCTATAGTCCCATTTTATGACTCCCGACCTGATCCGGGGTATTTCTACTTCACAAGGCACACGAGCTGAGGAGTTTGAACCAGAGACATTGAGTGATAGATTTTTGTGTCAGATAAAAAACAAACAAACAAACAAAAAAACGCTGTTAATCGTCACTGCTGAGCACTGGCTAAGTGAAGTATATTTTGGCAGGATAGTAGACTCTCCTACCCTTGAAGTGACACATCTTGTAGGCCATCTGGTACAGTATGCCTTTGCGAAGATGGTATCAGGAAACTTTTGAAAAATGACTCCAGGTAACAGGTATGACAGCTTACGTGAAAACATACCTTGGCTCCCCACCCCTCACCTCTCTGAGACAGCTCTCGGCTGATGGGAGAGCCGGTCACTGAGCAATCTCCGCACCTGGCCAATACAATACCTACTCACTAAGCAACTATTTCTTGAGCTCTAACTATGTGACCCGACGCTGGTGATTCAGGGATGAGCCAAACCGGACCTGGGTCCGGCCCTTTTGGAGAATTTAACATTAGACGCATTAATCAAAGCAAGCAGATATGTGTCCAATCACAGTGAATCTGGACTTCTTTATCACACAGAGAGAAGAATTGAGAGGTAGCTTCGAAAGTATCTGTTCTCAGGGTACGGTGGGCACATTTTACAAAGGACCATGGCTAGCTGCTCGACCATGAGAATCTAAAAGGAAATTTTCAGTAGCGTAACGAAGTTAAAGTAAGCGCTATCGGGCTGAGCCCCAGTGGCGTAGTGGTTGTGCGCGGGACTGCAGCCCACTGGGTTGGAGGTTCAAATCCAGCAACAAGGCTGGGCCTCCTACTCCCACCTCCAAAGGGCAGTGATGTCTCCCCACCCCCCACCTGCTCTTGTACTGAAGTGAGATTTAAGTAAGGTTCATCTGCTTCCTTGATGTATTTGCATAAAATACATATATAAACAAAGTAAGCGCTATTATCAGCAGCGGGCTTGAGCTCGGCCAGGCGTGGTGCGAAGTGGCGCCATGGTAGGCAGTAAGTAGTTCAACCCCAGCACTGCTCTGTGGGAGAAAGATGAGGTGATCTGCTCCGGGAAAGATGTACAGCCTTGCAAACTCTGTAACGAGTTGCTGAGAATCGGAACTGACTGACTTGGTAGTGTACACACACACACACACACACACACACACCCTTATAAAAACCCTTCAGAGAAAAGACTTTTGAACTCAGGTAAAATGACAATAACATATCTAGCCTTGCACAGCTTACCTGTTCATGACCAACTCTACTGAGATATAATACACATTATCCTCTTCCTGTGGATGCTTCAGTTGGATATTTACATACCATATCCAAGTGAATGTAAATACCACTGCATGTACAATGATTGTAAATGCAGACCGACGTGAATATTTTAGGATAGTCACAGGGTTATGACACCATGGTAAACCCAAAGTGCACCTGTGCCCATAGAGTCTTCTCCCACTCACGGGGTTCATGGATGTGCTTGGAGCCCCATAGGGGTTTCTGGCCATCGTCTCTCTGGAAGTGGATTACCAAGCTTTCCTTCCGGGGCTCCCCTGTAGTGTTGAAAGCATCTCCCCTAATTTTGTCATCATTTTTATCACCCCTCTCATTTTGGACGGCATGGTGTCTCTCGATGTTGGTGGCGCCGCAATTCCCAGTGCCATGTCATTATCCTCCATTTTGTGATTACCCTTTGTGTGGTTAATCCTGGTTCCTGTGAGGTGCCTAAAACCAGATTAGAGGCCGTTATGTTAATGAGGCAAAGTGTAAACTAGAGGATTAGGGTGTATTTGGAATCCATCTCTTTTTGAGACAGAAAGGGGATTAAACCAACTGGCAGAGAGCACCTGCTACTAAGGAGAAAGAAAAACAGGAAGAGGAGGGCATCCTGGGGACCCAGGGCCCCTGCAGGGTGGGGGTGGCTGGGGGGTCCTCGACCCAGGGGAAGATTGATGAGAAGGACCTTCTCTCAGAGCCCCAAAAGAGAGAAGGCCTTCCCCTGGTGCTGGCTCCCTGAATTCGGACTTCTGTCATCCTCAACTGTGGGAGAATGCATTTGTTTCATTTCTTTTCCTTCTTTTCTTTTAAAAATCATTGTATTGGGGACTTATACAACTCATCACCATCCATCCATCCATCCCTCCATCCATTGTGTCAAGCACATTTGTTCATTTGTTGCCATCATCATCCTCAAAACATTTGCTTCCTACTGGAGCCTTGGTTTCAGCTCCTTATTTCCCCCTCCCTTCCCCACCCGCCCTCCTTCATGAATTTAGACATGATTGGTTTTTTCCCCATGTCTTCCACTGTCCGATGCCCCCCACAGACGTGTGGCATTTCTGTTATGGTGACACTAGATGAAGAAAGGTTCTCTCACATGAAACCTCTGCATGTGACTCTTCATTCCCTGTTCCCCACTTCCCTAACTAGTGGAAATGCCCATCTATTTTCAATCCTTAGGGATTTGCTTCTTCTGGACCTTTAATATAAATAGAATCATGTCACGTGCTCTTTTGTGCCTGGCTTCTCAATTTGGCATAATGTTTTTAAGATTCATCCATGTGGTAGTATTTAACAGAACTTCCTTTCTTTTTATCAAACCATGGTACAATACAGATGTATTGTACTATATTTTACCTATCTATTCATCAGGTAATAGATGTTTGGGTACTGTGGATCACGCCACTATGAGCATTTATGGGCAGCATTGTTTGAACATAAGTCTTTTTCTTTTAGACATATACTGGGAGTGGCATTGTTGGGTCCCAGATACATGCATGGAATATTTTGAGGAACTGCTAATTAACTTTCTAAAGTAGCAATCCCATGTTAATGTTCTTACCAGCAGTGTGTGCAGGTTCCAATTTCTCCAAATCTGCACTTGCTGTCATCTGTCATCCTGATCATGACCTGTCTGTTTGATCATAGTTGCTAGTGCATGTACCTAGTATGTCAGTGTGGTTTGTTTTGCTTTTCCTTGTTGGCTAGTGGTGTTATATATTTTAATCAATGAATTTTGTTTTTTTAGGACTGTTTTAGGTGTACACAAAAATTGAGAAGAAAATATAGAGTTTCTTTCCACCTCTCCATAATGCCATCATTATTAAGAACACGGACTTCTTTTGAGTGACATAAAAATAACGAGCAAAATGATCATACGCTGAACTCTTTGAGGGAGACTCAAGAAAAATCTGTCTTCATCAAGATCACTTCTTCTTGAATTAATTAATAAAATAAATTCATTCTCCATGAAAATATCAACAGAAACATGCTATCAGGGTGTTAAAAGATAAATAGAAAGTGAATCTGAGACTTTCTTGTAAGGCCTGGAATATTTTGAAAAAGAAGACAAAAAGAAAAAGGAGAGACCTATTTTATCACACATTAAACCACTTTCCAAATCTGAAAAAGTTAAACTGATGTGTTTCTGGGGTAAGAGATTGTTGTCGATTAGGAGAAGAATACACTAGAAATAATGCTCTAGTACTGGCAAAATAATACACTCATACTGGCAAAATAAAAGCAACGTCTCAAAGAGGGGGAGTTTAGTAAATGATATTGGAACAAGCAGAAAGTCATTGGTGGTGGGAGGTGGAAAGAAACTCTATATTTTCTTCTCATTTGTAGCACACCTCCACCGTCACCACAACCTCCTCCTCAACCACCACCACCACCACCACCAAGTAAAATGTTGAAGAATCTCAATTAAAAAGGCAGAAAATATAAAACTCTACAGCAACTTTAAAAGGGATCAAAAGGGAGATAAAAGATAAGGTGTTGGATTTTAACTGAACTGTATCTGCGGTCATCCACTTTGCAACGCTCTATGTGACAGTGAGGCTAAGGTCTGTGGTCAAAGAGTACTCACCAGAGCCTTAATCCTTGTGACGTTCCCCTTTGGGGGGTTTTGTTTTCGTTTTTTACTGAAACAACTTTAAAATGAGTCAAAAGCAAGATCAAATGATATTACATTGTGATGCCCACAATGTATTTTAACCAACTTATAGCTGCCATAATCGACTTTATAATGCTCTTTGATAATAAAGCTATTCCAATCTCTCAACTATGGTCAGAGGGGATTCAAAAATTGGTAAAATCCTACAGCATAATTTGTTTATATACTGGTAAAATTCTAAATATGTATACATTTGAGCCCCAAATTCTACATCTAAGATGTATGTATCATATCAACCGTGCCTTTATATCAATTTTTAAGTGATAGAAAGCAAGTTTCAAAATATGTATGATATTCACATATGAACACACACACTATCAACACTCATAGACAAATATCTAAGAAGCCTGATGGCAATGAACTACATAGATGTTCATGTCTGAAGCTCTACATTCAATACTGCTATGTATAATAATACCTTTATCATAAGAAAACCAGAGCACAGGGAAGTAGTAATACTGCAATGCAGAGATGGTAAGCTTCCTGGGACCCTTAGAGAGGAGACTCTTCCCCACCCCTCCCACACCCCCACGGCCCTTCCTTCATTGTCCAAAATGGCAGGGGGAGGTGTGTAAGGAGGGTGGTCAAATGACTTCCCAGGGGCCTATTTTTCGTAGTAACCTTTTAAGTGGTGGTGGATTTCCAAGTCTAGGCCAGTTCTATTATAAGCTAGGCTTGGGCTTCGTTCTGAGGCCCAAGCCTTGTGATGCCAACCAACTACTATATTTAATGTTGATCCCATGGGACTACGCGGTCCAATGTCAAAATGCTCAGCTTTTTTTAAAGCACATTTTGTAATCAGTAGAGAATTGTCTAGACAAATAGGTAGAAGGAGTGATGCGTGTTGAGGACCTCGAGTGTGAACGCGGCATGTTGTGGCAAGGTGCTTCATTGTTTTTATTCTTCTTCACTACCGTTTCTCTGATTTCTCAGATGCTATTTGTGTAGTTCCTGAGGACAATTGTATATACATTTTAAGAGTTAATAACAGAATGTATAAACCTTCTAAATATGTAATGCTTTCTTTTTGGGTCAGATCAATTTTTCAGAAAATGAAAAATATAAGCAGTTCTGGAATGTTTTGTTTTTTTTTTTATACAGGCACTTACTCTGCAGTGAATATTTATGGACTAGATAGGATCCCTTGAAAATAGACATACTGTCACATTCCTGCTTATATGTAACACGTATTTATTACAAATGGCAGGAATTGCTAATTTAAAACCAACTCTCAACACAAATGCAGAGAAGCTTTGTTTAGAGCTAATTTATAATTTGAACATTTTGAAGGAGTATTTGGGCAATCTATAATTATTCATCAGTTGAGATTGATGAAAATTTATATAATGGGTATTCTGATCTTTTTTAGCATGAGGCAGAAGATGCATTCTCAGTGGGGAGAAAGCTCACATCTCAGGTCATTGAAATGCTATAAAGAAAGCCCACCGTCCTCATTTGCAATTTGCATATGTATGTGGGTTGTTTGTGTGAGCGTGTGCTCACACACACACACACACACAACACGTAACATTTTGAAATATGAACAAATAATTCTTCGCTTCCCCTGTTAATGCATTCACATTTGACAGACAGATATTCTCCTTTGGCGAGGCTCACCGAGCGCCTGCCTAATGACTAGTTTTACCCCCTGACTTCACTTTTTGAGGCCCCATAGCAGCTTGCCCACATTCAAACAGTGAGTTAGTGACAGGCTCTGTGGGGAACAGAGTGCCTTTCTGTCCAGAGAATTCCGGGTACCAGGATGAACACATATGCACTGTATACTCTGAATATTTTTATATGACTCAGGATAAATGTGTACATTCATAGCCTCATGAGTACATGTCTGTCAATATGAGGGTCTCAATAGCTTCATGCATTTCCCTCTCTATGCACTGAATTCTTTGGCATCTTTTGTAAATCCCTTCCTATTCCTGGATAGGAAGTACTAAACTTCTGAGGTGTAAACAAATGCCATGTTTCACTGAAACAGTGTAGAAAACCACCCCGGTGTTTATTATTTTTATGCTTGTTTTTATTTTAGCTTTCATTATTTGAAATCATAACAACACCAGTCATGCATCTTCATCATAGAAAACATACCCACTGTATGTCAAGAAGAGAAAAAAAAATCATGACTAATTTTATCACTTGGAAATAATAAACCCATCATAGATTTGGTATGTACCCCTTTAGATTTTTTCCAACATGCATAAACTTTTTTTGTATGAATAGGATATCCCACAGAAGTCTTAACACCCTGAAATTCCCTTTAAAAAATTTAATGTATTATTTATTTATTTACTTTTCATTTCCAACACAGTACTATTTAATGGCCAGAGCCAAGGAGATTCTAGTTACAAGAGATTCTGGATTTCTTCACCTCGATGCCCTTGGCCTTTTCCAGAGTCTGTCCCCTTGTGGGTGGGCTGCCCTGCTCTGGTATCACAAACAACTGTTTAGAATGGTTAGATGCCCGTTCCGTGTGTGTGTGTGTGTGTGTATACCTCATGGTGTGGAAATGACCTGAGGTAGAAAGAGGGTGAAGAACAGGTCAGGGGCTCAGATCTGGGATCTGGTATCCCCACATCACCACAGAGAATTCTAAATGCAAGCCTGATCTTCTAGATAATTTTCAAGGCCAAAAGACATGTGAATAATTTTGTTGGTTTTCTTACTATCTTAAAACTGGTACACAGGTGAGCTTCATTCTGCTTTCTTTTTCTCAATGATTTTATGGGGAGCTCTTACAGCTTATAGAACATGATTTTTATAAGCATATTTGTACACATGTTGCCATATTCATTTCCAAATATTTTGTGCTTGAGCCCTTGGTATAAGCTCCTCTTTCCCCCTCCTTTTTTAAATAAATCATTTTATCGGGGGGGAGCTTCATTTCACTTAAGACAGGTCCCACGAGGCACGAGGAGATGGACTTTGTGGAAAGGAATCCTAGTGGCACAGTGGTTAAGCACTTGTCTGTTAACTGCAAGACTGGTGGCATGACTCCTGACCAGTAGCCTGGACAGAAGACAGCCTGAGGGGTCTGTTCCCTGTCAGATCACAGTCTAGGAAAGCTTATGGGGCGGTTGTGCTTGTCACCAGGGTTTTCTGTGAGTGAAAAATAAACTCAAGGGCACCCAATCACAAGACATTCCCAGAAGGTATGTCTTATTTTGACTTTCTCTGTGGATGAAAGGCGTAATAAATAAAAGTTTATTGGTTGGCATATGGAGATGTTGTCTCATCTTAACATTTATTGAACTTTTCCCAAAAAACACACTCCACAAGGTGCAAGACCAAGAGACTTAAGAATATAGACAAGACCTCATGTGAAATTATCACTGCAAATGTGGTAAGTGAATCTCTCAGGTGTGAACAGGGTGCAGAGGCTATGAAGAGAAAAGGGTGATCTGCATGTCAGATCTTGGGATTAATCACCCAGCCTGGTCATGAACAGCCTCACAGAAATCTTTAAAAACTCTACAGACCATCCAGATTTCCAAACAGTGGCCTATGGATATTAAAAATTACAAAGTATTTGGTAGATTGGTAATTTGACAATTTGATTACCTAGGAATTCACTTTCTGTAAATGATTTGTGATTCATCGGCTTGCATACTTGAGGAGCTTGGTCCCAAGCAAAAAATTCACAGAAGCTCTTTCTAAGTTGGACTGTGAAAACCCGTCTCAGAGTTTGAAGGAGAAGGGGAGACGGGGATGGATAAGAATCTTCCAGGAACAGCACATGGAGCCATAAAATGGGATGGGATGGCTCTTCCTGTAGCGGCTTGAAGTGACTTGTCAAAATGGTTTGCTCCTCACTTGACCCAGAAAATTCTACAAAATCCTGCAAATCCAGAGGGTCGAACCTCTGGGTCCACTTTAAGAACACCCGTGAAACTGCCCAACCTATCAAAGACGTGCATATCCAGAAAGCCACCAAATACTTGTAGGATGTCACTTTGTAGTGTGTACCCTTCCAAGGTTACAATGGTGGCGTTGGTAGGTGTGTCCAGGCCAAACAGTGAGGTTGGACCCAAAAAGAGTGCTGAATTTTTGCTTCACATGCTTTAAAGTGCAGAAAGTCGTGCTGAGCTTTAGGGTTTAGATGTGGATCCTCTGGTCATTGAACGCATCCAGGTGAATAGAGCCCCCAAGAGGCGCCGCCGGACTGACAGAACTCATGGCTGGCTCCATCCATACAGAAGCTCCCCTGCCACATTGAGATAATCCTGACTGAGAAAGAACACATTGTTCCTAAACCGGAAGAGGAGGCTACACAGAAGAGAAAGGATTTCCTAGAAGAAACTGAACAAGCAAGAACTCACGGCTTGGGAATAAATTAGGCTTCAAATAATAAAAGTTCATGAGAGTTAAAAGAAATGGGATGGAATGAGATGAGTGTGTCATTAGAAGTGACAGAGTAGGAAGCAGTGGAGAAGCCACAGCGGGGGAAGCTGAAGGGGAAGCCAGGCCTACAACCTGAGGGAGAGCAGGGGGCTTTGTGTCCCGATGTCCATTTCTATAGGAAATGGAAGCTGTGTACAGATTCACAGTGAGGAAAGGTTACGTTTAGGCGGTTAATTCTGACAAAGGTGTGCAGAGAGACGGAGGGGCAATAGTCTGGAAAAGGCATGTCTGGATGGTGTAAATAGTTGACATCTCGCCACAGGTGTCTTGAGAAGAGAGAGCCCGATGATCTATTTCCGAAAATCCAGCCACCCCAAACCGGGTGGCTCGCAATTCTACTGTGACAGGCATGAAGTGTTCACAGATCTGAGTTGAGTGGTTGGTAATGGGTAGTCTGCGAGAAGGGAGTGTATGCAGAGAAGGCAGCGTCCTTGGGGATCATGGTGTCGTGATGAGGTCAAGCTCAGGGTTCAGATCACAGGGACTTGCAGGCTGCTTCTCCCATGGTGTGCTGAGCCTCTCTTCTGACTTGGTGTACCTGTCTATAAAGTGCACGTAATATTAGTCAAGAAGATGAAAAGGAACGACCCATCCATACAGTGTGTTCTGAGAAGTGCGATCCTGTGTTGTCAGTTGCCATTGATGGAGTTGGCTCCAACCTTTAGTGGCTTTGTGCCCAACAGAATGGAACACGGCATGGTCCTGTGTCATCCTCACTGGATTTCCAATGCCTGAGTGCCCTGATGCAGCCACGGTGTCCAGCCATCTCATGCAGGGCCTTTCTCTTTTGATAATTTATAAATTATTGCTACTTCATCATTGATATTTTATACTTAATAATTTATATATTATTATTACTTTGTTATATCTTACACTGTCCCATGTCTCCCTCCACCCACTTCCCAGTTGTCCATACCCCAGGGAGGAGATTATATGGAGATCCTTATAATCGATTTCCCATTTCTATCTCACTTTCCCTCCATCCTCCTGGTATTGCCACTCACCACTGGTCCTGAAGGGATCATCTGTCCTGGATTCCCTATGTTTCTGGTTCCTATCTGCGCCAGTGCACATCCCCTGGTCTAGCTGGATTTGTAAGGTGGAATTGGGCCTTCCTCTTTTTCATCGCCCCTTTGCTGTACCAAGCACAATGTCCTTCTCCAAGGACTGATCTCTCCTGAAAGTCTGTCCACCGTATGTAAGACGAAATCTCACCATCATTGCCTTTAAGGAGCATTATGCACTTACTTCTTCCAAGACAGACCGTGTTGTCCTTATTATTATTGTATAACTATTATTCTATACAAATAATCCAAACAAAAATGAGTGGCGATCTGATTTGAGGTACAGGCTCAATGTAGTTATCAGTAGCTCTAATGAGGAGAGAGTGAGTTTGAGACAATGCTTTGTTGTTGAGGTGCAAGGCTGGGAAAGGAGATGTCTTGCTTAGATGGCTGGTGTTTGGGGTTGACGTGTAAAAGCTTTGGAAGGCAGGAGCCAGAGCAGGTTGAGTGCTGGAAAATGATGAGTTGTGTTTGGCCATCTTCAATTGTAAGCATTTGGGGGTCATCCAGGTGGAGATCTCCAGCAGGTGGATGGATGTACAGGCCTGGGGCTCAGGTAGAGGAGGAGTGGGCTGCCTGAACAAATGCCTCACTACAAGGCTGGCTGACAACAGCTGTGCGGATGTAGGAAAGCTTTTCCATCTATGAGAAGGCTTAAAAAAGTTAGCAGAGGGGTTGCCTGGTCTCTCAACTCCATTTTTGAAACTCCCTTATAGTTAGCAGGTAATACACAATTTCCGTTGATACTCAGGAAAACAGGCCCTCACTGAGACAGACTGACATCCACCTGTGACAATTGGTTCAAACATAGGCATTGGTATGAATGGCGTGCATAGAGTCATGAGTTGAAACCAACTTAACAACGCCTGATAAGCACAGCCATAGCCCCATGGGGCTATGGAACCCTGGAAATGCTCCTAGTTCGAATGAAGGTGTGCTGAATAAGTGTGAAATACACACTAGCTTTCCAAGACTTCAAAATAAAAAAGGATGTAAAAGAGCTTATTCATACTTGCTTAAACCGAATAACTATGGAAATGATAATATTTAGATAGACTCCACTAAATAAAATATCGATGTTAGTTTTGCCTGCTCCTTTTTATTTGGTAAAATCGGCAACTGTAAAATTTGCAGTTCTGATAGTGGCTCACATGATGTTTGTGTTGGACAGAGTCTAAGACTTATACCTTCATAGGCTGTAGAGCTTACAGGAATTTGGCTGCTCATGTGAATTACAGCCAGCTGTGTGTAAATGCAGTTTTATTATTTGTATCATAACCCTCCACACATTCTGAGAGTCTCTCATCTGAGACTCTCAAACATTGATTAATGCCAGCTGAATTGCTGAAGAAGACTGGTATTCTTAATTCCATTCTGCAGATGAGAAAAAATGAGGCAGGGGGAGTTTGAAATGATTTGCCCAGGTCTATCTGGGCTAGTGTCAGAGCTCAGCATAGAAACTGTGGACCACCCTAATTAATTCCACACACTAGTCAGCAAACACTATTTTTTTCTTCCTTTATCAGGGGAACTCTTTTGGGGGAGGGAAATCCATGATATAGGACCATAATCCTTGGACAGCAACAGGATTGGTTTGGCTTGGAGTAAAGGGGTAAGTGGCACTTGTAATCGTATGAAGTTAATCAAATTCTCCAGAGGGAAGGAATCATTATTACCCATTGGAAGCAAGCAAAACCACACCAAACCAAAACAAAACATTTTGCTGCATTCCTTTTGTTTTAAAAGTGAGTTTTCCTTGGCCTGACATTTGTATTCTGAAGAGAAGCTATTCTCAGCCAACACAAGCTGGTCTAGATGCAGCATCCATCCTGGCAGAGGAAGCATGTAAGTTTAGGACCCTGGGGAGCCCCTCACACCCCCTGTCTTCTTGCACCTGAGAGGCAGATGCTCTTTCTTGCAAGCCCGGGCAGCCAAGCTCTGGTGAGGCTGGTGAGTGAGTGTGTGCAATTGCGTGTCTGCAGCATACTTGGAACGAGACATCGGCGTTTCCCAGGCAAAACCCACACGAGGCAAATAATTTTTGCTTTTCACTTCCATGATTTATATGAATTGTTCCTGGGTTGGATAGAGACAACGAAACAACACGAAATACTACAGCCGTGTGATCACACTCCCTTTGACTGGTACTGATTCTCGAAACCATACCATTCTCAAATCCTGGACCACAAAGAGGTGGAAGTGAGGGAGTAGAATTAGAGAGTTAGAGAAACCTGTCATTTACTGACCCAACAAAGCATGCCCTGTGTTTTGCATTCAAAAATTCCTTGTTACGGAAATATGAGTGAAAGGTTCCTATACTGCTCTCATTCCATTCCTTGTTAAATAATTAAAAAAAAAATCAGTTGGATAACATGAAATCCTTTTCAAGAATGATCGACGGAAGTTCATGTTTGCCAATACATACCGATGTGTGCAAGGGGCATGCATTCACACAATGCCCTCTCTGCTTTCGTTACCCACTGAGTGAAGCCTGATCAGCTCTCCGTGTGTCATCTCGTCCTTGTGACAGGAAATATGACTACTGTGCTGAAAGGTTTTTAATTATGCTCACAGTTGCCTCCGATAATGATAGCCTACCTGTGGGCACATGTCTTCGCGGAGAATCACCGCCTGTGCTATCCTTTGCCTTTTGGTTGAACCAGAAAAATGGCTCGGAGACATTCACGTACATCCCCGACCAGCTCCACCCCACCGTGATGAGACAGAGGCATGATGTCTAAGTCCGTGAGAGGAGAGTGTGCATGTTTTCGATAGCTCCGATCGACCGAGCTCCGAATGCAAAGGGGGTGGGTGGGGAAAGAATTAGGGGGGTGGGTGGGTGGAGCCGGGAATGAGTAAATGACCTTGTAAGGAGAAGGCTACACACTTCACCCTGGAAAATCCTTCCGCCCTTGCTGTCTCTCATTCCTTCAAAGCTGATGCATTCCACTTTGGGGGATGCGGGGATTGGGGGCCGGAAGTCTGTTAATCATTTGCCACTGGGTGGATTCTGACTCATGGTAACCCCCTGTGTTCTGGAAGAGAACTGCCTGTCCTCCTTGGGGTTTTCAACGCGATAGTCTTTACAGAAGTACAGTTCCGGGCCTCTCTTTGGAGAGGCCTCTGACTGGGTTCAACGCTCCAACTGTTTCAGCTAGTACGTCTTGTGTCAACCGGGGGTTCTCAGTGACTTGGCAGTTCAGACATAGTAATCCCCCATGATGCGATATTCTCACGTCCACAATACAGCGTCCTCCTCTCCATAATAGGATCTGCTGTGAGCAACCCCTCTCACTTGCCTGTCTGCTAGTCATGCTGTGCTGACTTGCCTGTTGTGATGCTGGGAGCTATGTCACCCATGATGAACAGGTTTCAGTGGGGTTTCTAGACAAAGAACAGAACATGAAGAAGGCACATGCGGTCTATTTCTTAGTGATTAGTTACTAAAAGCATGAAGAATAACAGTGGAACATTGTCACTGTGTTAGCCTGGGTCGACTAATTCATAGACATGCCCATGTGTATAAGAAAGAGCTTCCTCACCAAAGGGCCAGTACAACATGAGTCTACTGAGAAAAGTTTTTTAAAAAATGCAAAAGGGGAATAGAGAAAAGCTACCATAACCAAAAAGTGCTGGGGTGAGGCCCAGGTAATATGGCAGGGGCCTGACCAAATCCAGGGCTACGATGGTGATCGGGGAAAGATAGCATTGTGTAGCAGGGGAACAGGGCACTAACCTACCCAAGGGGAGAATATTCTGTATCTCTTCACAGGAAAAGAAGGACTAAACTTAAACCTGGTGTTCCAGGATGTGAATGCAGCGTGATGGCATGGAGTGGAGAGACAGTGGAGGGGTCTGAGGTCCTGGCCCCAAATCCCAACCATGTGGACAGCCACCCCTTCCCCCAGAAAAATTTACTTTAGAGGATAGCACTGAAGCTGCAGCTTGGGGAGAGGGACCTGTCTGATCAGAGCACATGGGAGCAAACAAAGAGGGAGGAAGAGAGAGTGGAGTGCATCCTGGCCCACCGAGCCTTGAGGAATAGCTCCACTCAGAACAGCCAATTCTCAGAGAAGACCATAAGGCCGGCCCCACTATAAGAAACAGCATGCCTCCCTGACCCAAGGCCCTATGAGGACAACACTGAAGACACAAGATGGGGATTGCACTCAGTCTGACCCCACCACACCGAGGTAAAACACTAAGGGCATGAAACAGAGCAGCAGGGGAAGCAGAGCATG
>PVJH01003959.1:20442-133250 GCA_004026705.1 Nesogale talazaci
CAAGCACCCTCACATGTCCACTTCTATTATTGTTCTCCAATCGTCCACCTTTTTCCCTTTAGCCCCTAGTATCGGCTTATCCATTCCTTCCCCTCTTCCCCTGGTCTCTCCTCCCCTCCAACCCTCAATAGTTTATACATTGTTATTGTTTTGTCATATCGTACACTGCCCGACCTCTCCCCCAACCCACTCCTTTGATACCCATCCTTCAAATAAGAGCTTGTGTATATATCCTTGCTGTTGGTTCCGTCTCTCTACCCCCCCTTCCCTCCACCCCTCCAGTATCTCCACTCTAACCATTGACCCGAAGGGGCCCATCCATCCTGGCTTCCCCATATCTCCAGCTCCCCTCTATGCCAGTGTGACTTCTCCAGTCCATCTGGATTTGCAAGGCAGAGTTGGGACCATGATGGTTGGGGGACAGGGAGGAAGGCTTCAGGAATCAGAGGAAACTTGTATGCATCATCACTGCCTGGCTGCCCCCCGACTGGTCTGTCTCTTCCCCGTGTCTCCCCTGTAAAAGGGTGACCAAGTACCCACCAGTGGGCCTTAGGTCCTCACCCTGCTCTCCTCCTCCTATGTAATGATGTGATTCTTGTTCTTGGGTGCTCGATATCTGCTCCCTTCGGCCCCTCTTGATCACGCATCTTTATTATTATTATTTACTTATTTATATATTTTTCTGAACCTTGTTTTTTTGTTGTTGTCATCATTTTTGTTTTCTTTTGTCACTTTGTCTAGCTATGTCTTTTCTGTGTGTACATTATTATCTCCGCAGGTCAATCTTGATAAGATATGCTGGATGAACAGGGTGGAGGAGAAAACAATGGTAGTGATGGTTCTGGGAGGACATGAAGGAGGAGGTGGGGGAAAGGAGGTGGTGTTGACCAACCCAAGGGCAAGGAAACAATAAGTGATCCAAAATCAGTGGTAAGGAGGGTGTGAGAGGCCTGTGAGGGATAGATCAAGGGTAGTGTAAACTAGAGAAATTACTGAAACCCAAATGAAGACTGAGCCTGATAGTGGGAAAAGAGGAAAGTCAAAGGAAATAGAGGAAAGACATAGGAGGCAAAGGGCATTTATAGAGGTCAAAAAACAGGCATGTACATAGGTAAATATATTTATATATGATAATGGGGAAATAGATCTAAGTGCAAATGTGAATAGGGTTAGTATTAAGGCAGCAGATGGACATTGAACCTTCACTCAAGTACTTCCTCAATGCAAGAACGCTTAGTTCCATTAAATTGGTTTTCCATGATGCACACCTTCCTGACACAATCACTGAAGACAAAGGTGTGCATAAGCAAAAGTGGCGAAGAAAGCTAATGGTACCTGGCTATCAAAAGACATATAATCTGGATCTTAAAGGCTTAAAGATAAATAATCGGCCATCTAGCTCAGACGCAACAAAGCCCACACCAGCCTTTGTGATCAAAAGATGTTGAAGGGATCAGGTATCAGGCATCAAAGAACTAAAAGCTATATCATGGTAAATGATGGGGAGTACAGATTGGGGACCCAAAGCTCATCTGTAGGTAAAGGGACATCCCCTTTCAGAAGTGTCCCTGGGAGGAGATGAGTCAGTCAGGGTGCAGTGTAGCAATGATAAAACTTACAACTTTCCTGTAGTTCTTAAATGTTTCTTCCTCCTCCCTCTGCCCCCACTATCATGATACCAATTCTGCCTTGCAAATTTGGCTAGACCAGAGGATGTACACTGGTACAGATAGAAACTGGAAACATGGGGAATCCAGGACAAATCATCCCTTTAGGACCAGTAGAGAGAGTGGCGATACCACGATGGTGGAGGGAAGATGGGGTAGAAGGGTAGAACCGATTATAAGGTTCTACATATAACCTCCTCCCTGGTGTATGGACAACTGGGAAGTGGGTAAAGGGAGACATCAGACAGTGTAACATATGGAAAAATAATAATTTATAAATTATCAAGAGTTCATGAGGGAGGAGGGATTGGGGAGGGAGGGGAAATATGAGAAGCTGTTACCAGGGGCTTAAGTACAAAGCAAATGTTTTGAGAATGATGATGGCCAAAATGTACAAATGTGCTTGGCATACAATAGATGTATGTATGGATTATGGTTAAAGTCATATGAGCTCCCAATAAAATAATTTTTTTAAAAAAAGAGCTTTCTATACAAGAGCAGTTGAATACTGAGAAAACATCACATCGTAGTCCACATCAAGTCCTTAAGTTCTGTTATTAGCCCATATGTCTGATATCAATCTATAAAGTCTCCAGACTCACAAAACACATGCAATGATGCTGAATACAGGCAAATCACAGGTCAGTGGGTGGGAAGTCTTGTGGATCCAGTGGTGTTATAAGCATTTCATTGCTAGCAGGGACCTCCACATGGCTTCTCCAGCTCCAGAGGTCAGAGTAGTGCCATGTGTCTTGTCAGTAAAGCATTTCTCAGGGAGTGAGCTGAGAGAGTGTCTCTGGCTTCCAAAGAGAAATATAGGAGTTCTCAGAATCCTCAGGAGAAGGCCATGCTTTCACACAGGCCTCATTGTCTATGACCCAATTGACAGACTAGACTCCACCCCTTCACTCTTAATCCTCTCAAGTCCCAAAGTGACACCAGATTATGCAACTACCACAGTCATATATGCTGAAAACATTAAGATTAGAAGCATGATATTATCAGATGTAGCTCCAAAAGATGACTCAAAACACAACCAAGGAACAGTTGTCTTCTCGCTGTAGACTAGATTATAAAGACATGGATGGAGTAAAGCTTTGGGGATCTTTATTTGCTGATGGGGCATAATTCAAAATGAGAAAAAAAGCAGCAAACATCTATTAATAATCAGAATGTGACAGGAGCCAGGCTGGACATCCTACTCCCACCAGGGCAGTGATGCCACACACACACACACACACACACACAGAATGTGAAATGTAAGAATCTAGGGACACTGGAAATTCTCACAAATAAAATCAAACCCAAGAGATCCATATTCTAGGCACTTATGAACTTACATGGACAGGCAGTGGTCATTTTGAAGCTCTCATATGATTGGCTATGCCCAGAATGACAAACTCAAGAGGATTTGGTATAGAAAAGGGGATTGCTGACGTCACATGGAGTTTGGCTTAAAGTAGAGAATAGCAGAATGCTTTCCCTGACCTTTTTTCACCAGGCAAAGACATTTGACTGTGTGGATCATAACAAACTCGGGTAACATTGAGAAGAATGGAAATTCTAGAAAACTTCATTGTGCTCTTGAAGAATCTATACATGGACCAAGAGGCAACCAGTCAAACACAACAAGCTGTCCTGAGTGGTTGAAAATCAAGGAAGTTATGTGTCAGGGTTGTGTCCTCTCACCTTACTTATTTCAGACTGTCTGACGAGCAGATCATGTGAGAAGCTGGGTTGTATGAAGAAGACATCAGTATCAGACTTGGAGGAAGGCTTATTAAGACCCTGTAGTTTGCGAATGATACAACCTTGCTTGCTGAAAGTAAGGAGGACTTGAAAAAAATATATATATAATCATTTTATAGGGAGCTCATACAACCCTTATCACAATTCATCCATCCATCCATTGTGTCAAAGACGTTTGTAAATTTCCTACTACCACCATTTTCAAAACATTTTCTTTCTATGTGAGACCTTGGCATCAGCTTCTCATTTTTTCCCCTCCATTCCTCCCTCCTAACCTCTTGATAATTTAGAAATTATTACTATTTTTTTCATGTCTTACACTGACTGATGTCTCTCTTCACTCACTTTTCTGTTGTCCACCCCCCGGGGAGGGGGTTATATGTACATAATTGTGATTGGTTCTCCCTATCTCCCCCTGTCTTTCCCTTCCCCTTCTGGTAGGGCTGCTCTCAATGTTGGTCATTAGGGGTTTATCTGTTCTGAATTCCCTGTTTCCAGCACTTATCTGTACCCGTGTGTATGCTCTAGTTTAGCCAGATTTGTAAGGTAGAATTGGCGTCATGATAGTGGTGGTGGTGGTGGGGAGGAAACATTAAAGACCTAGAGGAAAGTTGCATGTTTCATCGGTGCTATACTGCACCCTGGTTGGCTCACTTCTTCCTCGTGATCCTTCTGTGAGGGGATGTCCAATTGTCTACAGATGGGCTTTGGTTTCCACTCCATCACTTCTCCTCATTCACAATGATATGATTTTTTGTTCTGGGTCTTTGATGCCTAATAATACCTGATCCTATGGACACCTCATGATCACACAGGCTGGTGTGCTTCTTCCATGTGGACTTTGTTGCTTTTCAGCTAGATGATTGTTTATCTTCAAGCTTTTAAGACCCTAGACACATATCTTTTGATAGCCAGGCACCATCAGTTTTCTTCACCACATTCAAAGTGTTCTTGCAATGAAGGAGAACTTGGGTAGAGGCTCAATATCTGTCTACTATGTTAATATTTACATATAATGTATGTGCATATATCTATGTCCTTATCGTTATATAAAATATATTTATATATATACATGTCTATATTTATACCCCTATAAATGTCCTTTGCCTCCTGGTGCTTTCCTTTATTTCCTTTTTTTTTTTTTTTGTCATCACTGCCCTGGTGGTGGGAGTAGGAGGCTCAGCCTTTGCTCCTGTGAGCTGGAATTCCTTTATTTCCTTTTACTTGCATCTTGTTCCATTATCATGTTTGACCTTCATTTGGCATTCATTAATTCCTCTCAGCTACCTTGCACTTGAACAAGCCCCACCAGGCAAGCCATGGTATTTTCAATTGCCTCACATACATGTGAAAATTGCGCATCAAATAAGGAACACCAGAGAAGAGTTAGATGAACTTGGATTATGTGGAAAGTATCATGGGCTGTCAGAAGAACAAACAAATCAATTTTGGAAGAAGTACAGCCAGAATGCTCCTTAAAAGTGAAGATGGTGAGATTTTTGTCTCAGGTATTTTGAACATGTACAAGAGCGACCGATCCCCAGAGAAGGACATCATGCTTGGTAAAGTGGAGGGGCAGCCAAAAAAAAAAAAAAAAAAAAAGGAGGATGCATTACAAGATGGATTATCACCAGGCAGTTATTTTGAACTTCCATGCATTAGGTTGACATGAGTTGAAATTGATTTGAAGGCATATTACAGCAACATTAGCAACCTACCAGTTGTTTATAAGATTAGAGTGAGATCAGCATCCTATTTAGTCACAGCTCTGATCCAATCAATTGAAAGGACGTTTCTTCAAGGGGGTGGCCTGCTTCCAAGATAAGTGGACCCTGTGGAAAATCTTGTTTGCTTTTTCCTACGTCTGGTTTCTGTCTCTGGCTCACGAACCTTTGGTGTTTTGAATTTGAGTCAAGAGCCAGCCACATTGCTGGCTGATCTTGAGATAGTCAGATAATTGCCATCTTTCTTCCAACCTTGAGCTCACCAGCTTCCACAGCAATGATAGTCAGGAGATACCTTCAGCCTAACATCTGGCCCACAGAGTTGGAACTTTCCTGGACTTGCTCTCTCTACAAGTGTGTGAATCATTTCTTGATCTGCTTGCCTCTGTATGTATACCTTTGTAAGCCTTGCTGGTTTTGTTTCTATAGAGAACTCTGCCTAAGAGAGTAGCCAAGAACTGAACCATTTCTGTCACCCAGGGACATTGGGTAAGGGAGAGGAAAGGATATGTAAATGCTGAGTTCTGTTAAAAAATGTTCCCCAAGTGGTCTCTGCAGATTTCACTGGTTGCCACTTTCTCTCATACATGTTGTGCGGACATTCCTTTCTGATTGCTGAAAACCCATTTGGCACAAGAGCAGTGTGGTACTGATTTCAGTAGATGTCTGTCGGCCACTAAACCAGGAAGACCTACAGAGTTTTGATCTTCTGACTTTTCAGTATAGTGCAGTGATTCTCAACCTTCCTAATGGCCACGGCCCTTTAATAGACTTCCTCATGTTATGGTGACCCCCTTCAACCATAAAATTATTTTCATTCTTCCTTCATAACTATAATTTTGCTACTGTTATGAATTGGGCAACCCCAGTGAAAGGGTTGTTTGACACCGCTCCCCCCCCACACCCAAAGGGGTCGTGACCCACAGGTTGAGAACCACTGGTATCGTGGGTGATTTTGGTAGCTGATGTTGAATTTGAGATTTTTTTAGGAACACATTTGATCCTAGGTTATTATGAATTTATGTCAATGAAGAAGAATGAGGTGACAGGTTTATTTTGCCAGCCTGGCCAATAGAAACATGCAGGATTAATCAGTCCACAATTTGATTGGAGAGCAAAGAGATACATGGCTCTGCCAAGCCTGTTCCTGTCTCTCTTGCTTTCTGGTGATCAGACCAATGTGCTGCTGCTTTAGCTAGTTCTCTGCCTCAGCTGTAAGCAACACTACCTCCGGCCAAGTCAACTCATGAATTGTTTCTCCAGATTGACTGCTGGTGTGTCCATCACTTGAGCTTGAGGTGGGTGGATCCTGATGCCTTGCATTGCTTGAGTTCTATAGCCCATCTGGGTCTGCTTCTCTAAGCTCCCGAGTTACCCACCCTGCTGTTTTCTGCCTGTGGGCAGGCTCTGCTTCCTTTACCAGGACTCCATTGTTCGATTCCTTGACCTTGGACCCAGCAGCCCATGCGAGTTCAAGGACTTCCAATGTATTACCCGTTCCATGGAAATGAGCTGAACTGAACAACTAATGAGCTGTTATATGCCTTCTCACTGTATCTATACATACATGTATATAATCATAAGTGTCCTGGTGTTTTTTTTTTTTTCCTCTAGTGAACCCTGCCTAACAGACATGAGGAGTTCAGATTGATGCGTCACAATCTTCTAGGGAAAAAAAGTTTATAGAAATTGCCCATTCTTTTGGTCACTGGGCCCAATGTATAATAGCGAATCCACCAGGAAAGATTGTTTAAATGACAACTACACAATTAGTGGGGAGAATTGTGTCTAGTCCTGACTTTTATTTCATAAAGCTTTCTGCAATGTACAGACTTTTTAAGTGGTGATGCATTGAAATGGTGAGACTGTAATCATCCCTGAGTGGAAATCAATGAATTAATGGTTTTGAAAAATGGGAATGGGGTAGGAATGGTGACTGGAAATAACTGAATAATGGAAGTGGAGGTGCTGTGTATTCCCAAAACAAATGTTTTCCCTTTCTGATGGGTCCTTCAGAGGTAATTATTAGAAAGTGGCCGACAGAAAGTCCTCTGCATAATGCCACCTTCACTGCCCCCCACAGCACAGGACTAGTGCCAGTGCAAGAGCAGTGGTGCTTCCTGCCTGGGCTCTGGTTCATGCTGGCAGAATAACAAGCTGCTTCTGGTATAGCAAGCACATTGCAGGTTCTCCAAGCTGCCATTCACTGCAGACCTGCTAACACTCCCTGGCCTTGTTTCCATTTCTGGGCATTGTTGGGGCAGGGTGTATGGGGAGAGCCACGCACTTTCATGCTGGGAAAGGCAGGGTTCCTGGTGACTTTTGCAGGTCATCAGATGGCAGCTGCCAGAGGAGCTGGAGGGCATCTTATGCCTCCTGGAAGACTTGCCAAACCATCAGGAATGTGGGGCTTGTGTTTCCAAAGAGTCCAGGTTTTGCCTCCTCATATCCAGTGGTGGGAGAAAAATGGAAAACAAACAAACAAGCCAATCGCGTTGAAAAGTCTGCCAGCAGCTTTCTGTTGTTGCTGAGCACCCTGCAGTCGATTTTCGATGCGTGGCGACCCAAGACGACAGAGCAGGATTGATTGTATCTTTACAGAACCAGATTTTCCTTATGGAAGCAGCATGCCAGACCCTTTCTTCCTTGGAGAAAGCCCTGGGAGGATTTGATGCGTGGACTTCCAGGCACGCAGCCCGGTGCTTAATCGCCGTGCCACTAGGGTTTCTTAAAACATCCTTCTATCACCCTTTGACACAACCTGAAAGACAAATTCCAAAGCAGTGCTGGGGCAGCCGTTCACCTGTCTACTCTGGGCCAGGCTGGATGGAAAGGGATTCTGGTAAAGGTGACTGACAGGGGCCGACAGAGGCTATGGCCACTCTTGTAAGTAGGCGCTCCTTACAGATCTTTACAGTGTCGGCAAGAGAAACACATGTCAAACATATCACAGCCGTAATGCATATTCATTACAGGAGGGGGCAGGGCACTTTTAAGCTCAGTATAGTTACCTCTCCTAGATAAGTCTCAAAGTCTGTTTTGAAACAAATATTGGTGCCAATTCCCTGACTCCCACCCACCCACCCCCAAAAGTGAAAGGAGCGTGATAAGACTACTTTAGGATAAAAGTAATAGTTACTGCTTTCTGAGCACTGTGTTCCAAAGGATTCGAAGCACACTAGCTCATTTAAACCGAGTGGCAAGGTGGTCAGGGAGGGGCTGCTACGCCCCTGTGTATGCACACCATTGGATTCTGAGAATCAGGGCAATTCGCAGAGGTGTGTCCTGCCTTCAAGACCCCCCGGCATCTTCTGCAATGAACGGTCTCTCTGGATCTAAAAGGATTCCCAGGCATAAGGGCACCCAACGAGTGAGGTCCCCCCTCCCCTTTCTTTTTCTAGAGAATTCGTTTTTCTCTTTATCTTATCTGAAAGAAGTAACTGCAAGCTGCTCTTTGGAGACACAATACAATGTCTCATTCTGACAAGAGACCGTGAGCGTTTCCACGTCGGCTGCATGAATCAAGAGCGGGACGGTGACATCTAGCCTTTTTTGACCGTTCATTGTTTCCTCCCCAGCCAGGAATGCGTGGACATGCTGAGTCAGTGAGAGTGTCAGCACTCTCGTAGCCTGACACACAACGTGGCATGAGTCATTTGCAGGTTTAGAAATGGAGGGGCAGGAACCTGCACGGCCGTCAGTTTGGGTCTAGCCGAAAATATTTGGGCGTGAACCATTGTGTTTCTGCATTCACCTATCCATGTCAGTCTATAAAACTAAACTATGAAAAAAAAACAAACTAAACTATGTACCTACTCACTCTCTTAGCAAATGCAGGGTAAAATACACAGGGAAAAGCCGGATTCTCCCTCTTGACTCCCACTTCCTTGGCTTTGACACATCTCTGGTTATCACTTTCTTGGGGGATGCTTCTGGAGATGGTCTATGAAACAATGCATCTTCTCCTTGGTTTTCAGAGTTGTTACTGAACCTGCGCGGTGACCTGGACACTGGGAAGAAAACGAGGACCAGTGCTTGGCTCTTGTCCCTGGGGAGAGCACACACACCAGTTGTCACCGAGATTGGCAAGTGCCCTAGCTGGAGATGCTTAGCATTATGGATCAGGGTTGAAATGTTTATGAACCTCATCAGCCTCCACCGTCAATTGTGGTTGCTAATATTGAAGTGGCAGTGTTTGCACTTTGCTTTCCAGAATAGATTAGAACGTCTCTCTGCAGTCATCGCCTTCACTTGCTCCCTGATTGACTTTTGTGGGTGAGAGAGAAAGGTCTGAGGGTCAAGCTGGCTTGTGGAGAACTGTGTGAACCTAGGCATGTCTGGCGTGTGGGTGTGCACATGCGCTCTTGTCACTTGGATCTAATGAGTATTTGAGGGGGGGCCGGAGCTGCAGGTGTTTAGGGTGCGATAGGAGCACAAGTCCCTTAATTTCTGGGGAACCCTTAGAAGGATTTCCCCCTAATCAGTATGTGCCTCTCATTCTGGGGAATATTGATCTCTTAGTGGCCTGGGTTCAAACAACTCATACTTGTCATAAAAGGAAGTCAGGAAGTGGCAACACCACCCATCCGGATGGAATGCAGCGCAGGACAGTAGTTTGCGCACCGGGAAGCAGATTCCAGAAAACCAAATCTGAAGCCTGTAGATACAAGGTACTGGTGATAGCCCGGAGGAAAAGCCTGTCAAGGTAGCTTGGGTTTTTGGAGCGCCTGAGCAGACTGTAGGCTTTGAAGAGCAGCGCATAGAGGACAGCGACTTGACCTCTTAACAAGGAGTTTATGTTGACTTTGGTGCATCAGGTTCCTCTCCCCGTCATGGAATTTTACTTCCAGCATGTTTATCAACCCACTCTGACACTGTAGCCCTTGCTAAAGGCTGGGGTTTGAATTCAATCCTCCTGCAAGGTACTTGCAGTGGCACCCCAAATCTGTTGACCCAGCATCTACTCTCTTTTTGAACAAGACTGCCCCCTGACCCCACATGATCAGCCAAAGAAACCTGTTGAAGGCTTGGCTCGCTGTGTGGTTTGAGAGCCCAAGAAGGATAAGGTAAAGAAAAGGAAAAAGGAGAAAGAGTTTAAGTAAGCTTCACATAATTTCCAGCCCAAGCCATGAGCTGGCCCTGGCTCGGCCCTTCTGCCAGGGGCAGAGGAACTTTTGCAAAGTTCAGTGATCCATTTAGAAAGCACGGCAAACATCCTGCCTTCAGGAGGAAACGCCCCGAACAGGTTAGTTCAAACCAAACAGCCGGTTTCAATTTCCACGACAGTTGCCTGGCCGCTGTGCCAGGAGAGAATGGTGGCCCAAGGTCCTCTCTATTTTCCAAAGGTGCTCTTCTGGGGGGCAAGAGGGTTTGCTAGTTACCGGTGACACACGAGGCACACATGCAGCTCGGAATGAAGCTCAGCTGGATGGTTGAAGGCACCCTCTCTCGCCCAAAGGGTGTGTTCCTTAGCTGCTCAGGCAACAGGCAGGCAAGCCTCTCCCACTGGAGCGCTCGGCTGACTTTCTTTTCTGCTTTCTAGTTCTCAAGCTTTCTTATCACGCCGGAAAAAGAGATCCATTCTCCACAAAAGAAACTCACATGTGTCCCGTTGGCCAAACTGCAGTTGAAGAAACATTGCAACGTTCTCTTTACCAAGGCTAACTCTGAGAGCGAGGGGCGCGGGCCTTGAGACTGAGTTTCTCTCCCTCCCTTTCATCTTCTCTCCTTCCCTCCTCTTTCTCTCCTCCTTTTGTGCCTTTGTTTCCCCCTTAAAAGGCATGGAAAACAGTGGAGTCTTGCCTTTTTCACCCAGTTCACCCCCCCACCCCCCCTGCTCCCAGCTAAGTTAAATGAAGAACAGAAAAAAGAGCGCATTCTGCAAGTACCTTAGGAGATCTTGTCGATTCACTTCTTCCCCCCAGCTTTGAAAACAACCCCCAAAGAGATAAAATTACTCGCATCAATTCTCACAGAAGAGCAGCCAAAGTTTTATTAAAAACATGGCCCTTCCTATTCTTGCCTATTTTCTTTCCCTCTCTACTATGGCATCAAATGTAGAAGAAATAAAAATGTAAAACACTCCTTTCATCTTTGCTCCATTTCCCAAATCTTCTAACCCGTGATCTGATTTTCCTTTATTACACTTTGAAGCCAAGAATGCTTTACTTGACTTTTGGGGAGTGGGGGGGGGGGCGCTTGGTGGGGGACCCTGATGGTGACCTCTCAGCATCATGTCACTTTTTAGGCTCCATGTTTGCACACAGTGTCTATCTCCTCACCCTCTGTTGGGGGTGGTAAAATATTTTTATACCTTGGGAAACATGTTCGAACGAATTGGCCTCCTATAGAACGCAGAATGCTGAAGGTTCATGTGACTACATTCCTCAGTGTGAATAGATTCTTGGATTTTAAAGTTGGGTGGGTGGGGGAGAGATGAAAACATGCTATGGACACATGGTTGAATACATTTTGAAAGAAGTTCAGGATTTCTCCTTACCTAATTATTATGGATTACAGCGTACAGTATTCCCTGAAAGAGCAGCCTTCTGAAATATGTATATGAATAATAATTTGATCCTGAAATGAAATGATGAAACATACTTTGAGGTTTAAAATAATTGAATTAAAAATGATGACTTTAGATGGGTTTCTGTTTCTTCTCTTCTTCCTAGTTCTCAAGCTAATATTGTTCATTAAAACTATCTCCACCATCTGAGCCCTGGTGGCGTAGTGGTTGTGTGTGGGACTGCGGCCTAGGGTTGACGGTTCAAATCCAGCAACAGCTCTCCAGGAGCAAGGCTGGGCTACCTACTCTCACCAGGGCAGTGATGCAATTAAAAAAACACCAAAAAACAAACAAACAAAAAACTATCTCCATCAAAACCCAAACCCCACCCACTACCATGGAGTTGATTCCGTCTCTTCCCAACCCGACAGAACCACTCCGTAGAATCTCTCCATCATGTGTCCAAGACTTCCACCTAAAGCAGTTATTCTCAACTCGTGGGTCCTGATCCCTTTGGAGTCAAACGACTCTTTCAAAGGAGTCACCCCCAAATAATGGCATGGTTGGGGGGTCACCACCACATGAGGAACTGCATGAAAAGATCACAGCATGAGGAAGGTTGAGAACCACTGCTCGGTAGGGGTGTGCTCTCCCTGTCTTTCTGTCTTGGAGCAGCTGGTAGATTTGAACTGCCTACCTTGTGGTTGGAAGTCATCTCTAAAAATATTATAGTTCTCAAGCAGACTCTGTAGCCAGAAGGGGCAAAATGTTTTTTTTTTTTTTTAACAGATTTTTTTAATCTGAAAAACAGAGGGGAAAAAGCTAAGATGTTTATGTTATTTTTTTTAAAAAAAAAAGACTTAAAGAACACTTTAAAGACTTAAAGAATAACCTGGAGTGCAAATTGGGTGTCCGGCTATCAAAAGATGTCACATCGGGGGTCTTAAAGGCTTGAAAGTTACCAAGGAACCATCTAGCTGAGAAGCAACAAAGTCCCCATGGAAAAAGCACACCAGTTTGTGCAACCATGAAGTGTCAAAGGGATCAGTTATCAAGCTTCAAGAACTAAAAATCAAACATTGTGTGCTCACCTTTCTGATCTGATGGTTGACGACACATGTGTGCATAAGCAAAAGTGGTGAAGAAAGCTGATGGTGCCCAGCTATAAAAAGATATAGCATCTGGGGTCTTAAAGGCTTGAAAGTAAACAAGGAGTCATCTAGCTCAGAAGCAACAAAGCCCACATGGAAGAAGCACACCAGCCTCTGTGACCACGAGGTGTTGAAGGGATCCAGTGTCAGGCATCAAAGAACTAAAAATGATATCATTATAAATGAGGGGGAGTACAGATTGGGGAACCAAAGTCCATCAATAGGTGAAACGACGTCCCCTTACGAAAGGGTTGCAGGAAGGAGATGAGCCAGTCAAGGTACAGTGTAGTAATAATGAAATATACAACTTTTCTGTAGTTCTCAAATGCTTCCTCTCACCCACTATCACGATCCCAATTCTACCTGACAAATCCAGCTAGACCAGGGGATGTACACTGGAGATGGAAACAAAGGGAATGAAGGATAGATGATCCCTTCAGGACCAGTGGTGGGAGTGGTGATACCGGGATGGTGGAATAGAAAGAGGGGGCCAACTTTAGGGATCTACATATAACCTCCTCTCTGGGATACAAACAACAGGGAAGTGAGTGAAGGGACACATCGAACAATTATGATATGAAAAAGTAATAAAAACTTGTAAATTATTAAGGGTTCATGGGGGAGGGGGAGAAGGGGAAATATGGGAAGCTGGTACCGGGGGCCTAAGTGGAGGGAGGATGTTTTGAGAGCAATGATAGCAATAAGTGTGCCAATGTGGTCTGCATACAATTGATGTATGCATTGATCATTATAGAAGTTGTTTGACCTCCAATAAAATCATTTTTTTAAAAAGAGGGGGGAAAAGGAGCTTATACCATAGGCTCAAGTAGAAAATATTTGGAAATGAAGATGGCAACATATGTACAAAAATTTTTGATAAAAATGATGTATGGACTGTTAATAAGAGCTGTAAGAGCCCTCAATAAAATCATTTTAAAAAAGAGCTTAAAGAAAAAGACTTAAAGAACACCTACCCAAAGAACAACCTGGAGTGCAGATTGGGGACTTAAAGCCCATCTGTAGGCAACCGGACATCCCCTTACAGAAGGGTTGGGGGGTGGTGGGGAGGAGATGAGCCAGTCAGGGTGCAGTGTAGCAACAATGAAACATTCAACTTTCCTCCAGTTCCTTAATGCTTCCTCCTCACCCCACTCTCATGATCCCAATTCTACCTTACAAATCTGGTTAGAACAGAGGATGTACCCTGGTACAGATAAGAATTGGAAACACGGGGAAGCAGGGAATCCAGGACAGATGAACACCCCCCACCCCTGCCCAGGGCCAGTGCTGAGAGTGGTAATTCAGGGAGGGTGGAGGTAAGGAGGGGCAGAATGGAATTTATTATAAGGATCTCCATATAACCTTCTCCCAGGGGGAAAGACAACAGTAAAGGGGGTGAAAAGAGGCATTGGACAGTGTAAGACATGACAAAATAATAATAGTTTATAAATTATCAAGTGTTTGTGAGGGAGGGAGGTAGAGAGGGAGGGGAAAAATGAGGAGCTGATACCAAGAGCTCAAGTAGAAAGCAAATGTTTTGAGAATGATGATGGCAAAGAATGTACAAATATACTTGACACAATGGATTTATGTATGGATTGTGATAAGAGTTGTATGAGCCCCCAATAAAATGATTTTAAAAAAGAATAACCTGAACTTTTTTGGGGGAGTGGGGTGGGAAGAGATGGGTTTTCATTCCTTTTAGAATTTGGGAAGTTACTTTTCTAACATGCAGTAAAATCCTTATGTTTTTAATGAGTCTGTTTATCCTGGGCCACCCTGCACTTGGGTATGCAGACCTCTGGCCTGTGACCAATCTGTGTTTTCGACTTGGAAAAGCGTGTCTGGAGGTGTCAATGTCCCTGGTAAAAATCTCAGTCCTAAAAGAAGAGAAAGAAATTGGATTGGGACTGTATGTGCTGGGATCAAAATTCTGAAAGCTCCGAGTCATCAGATTGCTCACTTAGTGACATCACAGGTTAGTTTTGAGCACTCCAACCCAGTTCCCTGGAGTGTGGCCATATCCTCAGTCCAGAGAGTGCGTCACCTTGCCTAAACTCACCAGAATCAGCATGTAGTCCCCGCAAAGCTGGGTGTCATAAACCAGAGGCAAGCTGTGGATCCTGTCTGACCTGCTTGCATTCCTTTTGTAGTGTTTCTTTGGCTCCAGAGGCTTATCCTTTGGAAATGCTTTAACACCCTTTTGGAAAGGGCCCCAAAGTCCAGGGCTTTGAGGGCTTGATAAAAACCTTACATTGTTCTGAAATGGGGGGAAGCCTGTCAGTGAGGGGGGCTGGATTATCCAAGGCAGGACCTTATAGCCTCAGTAAGCTAACTGGCAGATGAGAGTGCCTTTGAACTTGCTGGGAAGTGAACAGCAAGGGTGCAGATTCCTGGGAGACGCTCTGTTGCGAAGGAAGAGGAAGAGCTAATAAGTAGCTTTCCAGCTGGAAAAAGGGCAGAAGGCAGAGTCTGTCCAGACTCGGAATCCATGTGGAATTCTTGTGCTGAGGGAGGGAGAGAGGGAGGGAGGAGGAAACCTTGAGATGGTGTGCAGATTAGATGGCAAAAACACAAAGTTGAGCAAACTTGTTTTCCTTTCGTCTTATGGACCGGAATTGGGAAGCAATCAGCTTGAACAGGGAATTAATTGGACTTGGAAGACTTACAAGTTGTGAGCCATTAGGGAATCTCGTGATTCACCGATGCCAAGGCCACTTCTCTTCCTAAGGACTCTCTTTGAAGTCCAGAGATGTTGGGAACACAGTGGGTGAAGGGAGGAATGTGAATGAGGGGGAGAACAGACTTTGTAGTCATCTCCTGTCTACAAAACCTTACTAGCTTCCATCTTCTTCGTTCATCCCGCTAAGGCTTCATGACCTTCTCTCAGCGGTGGCGTGTGGCACTCTGCAGGGCTCGTGGGATGCAAAGACCAAGGCAGGACAGCCCCTGCTCTGAAATCGACTGGAGGCAAATTCAAAGACCGGCCAATGTCTCGGTAGGAGCAGCGCTGAAGAAGTATTGCATGGCCTCATGTGTTTCTCGTTTGTGATGTTGCTGTTGTCAAAGTATTTCTCATGCCGTGTGACTTCATCGTCTTTTCAGTAAAGATCACTCATGACATGTATGAAAGCTGACTTACATTAGATAGTATTTATAAAGCTTCTTCACCCCAATAGATTCATTCTTTAGAAAAGAAAACCTCACGTCAGGTGCATCTTTCATTAGGATTGCCGTTTTGTGGGGATGTGGCTTCTATGTGGATTATGGAAGCCTCTTTTTCCGTATGGCAGAACCCAGGGGTGATATTAGAAAAATACCTTTCTAATCCTTGTTGGGCAGTTATTTTTTACCAGCTAGGTGCCTAGTTGGTCTTGAACAAACCACTGAAGGTTTTTTGTTTGTTTTTAAGTTTTTGCCTGAGAAAATATCCATTGGGGTCATACAAACAAAATATAAACAGTTGCAATAAAAATCTCTTTTGATCTTACATAAGGCTCTCCAAACACACCAAAGAGAAAAGAGAGGAGGGAAAAAAATCCTGTAACTATAAGAAATGAAAACCCATGAGCATTTGCCGACTTCACATTATCTTGATAGCCTATCCAATGATTTCAAGGAGAACAATTTCTGATCAAAGGATTCAAATGTCTATTTCTTCAAAAACAACTTTGACAAACAATCTTGACACGTCTCACATTGAGGTAGTTACGGTTTATTGTGTCAACCTGGCTGATAAAGACAGGTGGGATCAATTGAAGGGCGGCGAGCTAAATGGCTTGGTGAGCCTCAGCTTTTCACTTCTCGGTTCTCTTGCTCTCTGATGGTCAGACCAGGGTACAGCTGCCTTAGCCGGTTCCCTGCTTCATCTGGCAAGGCTCACTTCCTGCAAGACATCCCCGAGGAGAAGCCTCATGGACCTACCCTGATGTGGCCCTGGGTGCTGCTGGAGCAGCTGTGTGGAGACTCCTGCCAGGACTGAGATGCTGACATGCTCACTGATCCATCTTTCCTCCTGCAGTCGGCACCATTATGCGTGTTTGTGAGATGGAGGAGGACTTTGTGGGTTGATGTTGGACATATGGGTTCATGTTGGACTTGTGGGCTGGGGCAGCACTGGGTTGGGATGTTTTCTTGATGTGCACTTACCTTTATATAAAACTCTCTCTCAAAATGTGACTTTTTGTGAAATTGTTTCTCTAATGTACCCAGACTAACACACACGTTATGGAAAAGATTCTCAGTGCTCTTGTTTCTCAAGCATGATGTGGGAATGGTACATGATGGGTTTTTTTTTTAATGAATCATTTTTTGGGGGCCCATACAACTCCCCTCACAATCCATACAAACATCAATTGTATGCAGACCACATTTACACACTTACTGCCATCATCACTCTCAAAACATCCTCCCTCCCTCCAAGCCCCCAGTATCCGCTCTCTATATTACCTTCCCTCCCCCCCTTCCCCTTAAACCCTTAGTAATTTACAAATTGTTATTTTTTCATACTGTACACTGTACAGTGTGTCCCAACACTCGCTTCCCTGTTGTCCGTGTCCCAGAGAGGAGGCTACGTGTAGATCCCTGAAGACTCTCCCTTTCTATTCCTCCATCTCTCTACTCTCCTGGTATTACCGCTCCTATTACTAGTCTAGATGGATCATCTATCCTAAATTTCCCATGTTTCCAACTTCACTGTACATCTCCTGATCTAGCTGGATTTATGTGGTAGAATTGGGGTCATGATAGTGGGTGGGAGGCAGCATTTGGGAACTAGAGGAAGGATGTATATTTCATTGCTACTACCCTGTATCTTAACTGACTCATCTCCTCCTTGTAACCCCTCTGCAAGAGGATGTTGCTTCACCTATTGATGGGCTTTGGTTCCCCAATCTGTACTCCCCCTCATTAATAATAATATAATTTTAGCTCATTGATGCCTGACACTGGATCCTTTCACCACCTCATGATCACATGATGGATTTTAAGGGTTGTAACCTGTCTCCAAGCGTCCTCTGAATAGCCCTGTTACTGAATAGCCCTGGGTGGCAAAGCAATGTGGCAGGGTGAATGACCCAGGCTTCCAAAGCAGATCATAGAAGACATGTGTAGCTTTTCTCTTGCTCTCTCACATTTGTTCCAAGGGGATGTCAGCTCTTGTGTTGTAAGGACCATCGGACAACTCAGGTTGCCTACAGTCACATGGCTGAATCAAGTTGGAAGCAGATTCCCCCAACTTTGGATAAGTCTTCAATGGACTGCAGCCCTGACTGCAGTCTATAAGCTCGTCTATGAGTTCAGAAGAGACCCAGAGCCAGAAACTTCCAGTTGAGCCATTCCCTTGTGCCTAACTATTAAGAAATATTTGTGCTTTTCAACAGCTCATCTTTGAGGTCATTTGTTGCACAGCGTTTGATAACTAACACAAGAGTCCTTTCAAAAACAGAGAGTCATTGGTTCCCTGATCCTCAGCTTTTCAGATCCCACCAATAATCTTGTTCTACTGGGAACCTTAGCAAGTTGTAAATCTCTGTAGTTACCTGCAAAGCAGTACTGGTGGCTCAGTGGGTTAATTGTTAGACTGCTAACCCTTAAGTTGGTGGTTCAAATCCATTAGTCATTCCATGAGAGAAAGATGAGGCTCTCCGCTCACCTTAATGATTTACAGCCTCTGAAACCCTAAGGACCAATTCCACTCTGTCCTCTAGGGTTGTAATGACGGCACTGGCCTGGGTTGGGTTTTTTTTTTTTTTTTTTGGCCATTATCTGCAAACTTTGTGCTGTACCTTAATTTACATATTAGAGGCTGTGGCAGTCACCATATCTGGTGTCAATTTGAGGATTAAGAGTGTCGGGGTGGAGTCTGGCCTGTCAATCTGGAGATAGCCAATGAGACCTCTGTGTGGGCGTGGCCTTCTGAGAATTCTGGGAAATGTAGTTCCTTCTTGCAGGCAGAGACACTCTCAGTTCACTTCCTTGGAGACTTTCGACTGACAACCCTCGTTTGGAGACTCCCTACTGGCAAGGCTGGCTTCCTGTGAGACATCCCTGAGGAGAAGATACACAGAGCTACCCTAGTGCCGTGGAGACACATGGAGGCAACCAGACCACTGAAGCCGGAGGAGCCACTTGAGGACAGACCCCTGCCAGCGCTGAGATGTTTACAATGCCACTGGATCCAAAGGCATTCCACCCATCTGGCTTGTGATTGTCTTGCATTTGGCATCATTGCATGTGTTTTGTGAGTCTGAAGAAGCTGTCATAGACTGGTATTGGACATATGGGCCAATGTCAGACTTGTGGGCTTGGACTGGACTGGGTTGGCATGCTTTCTTAATGTACAGTCGCTCTTGTGTATAAACCTCTTCCTTACATACACATGCGTGTTTGTGAATCTGCTTCTCTAGTCTACCCAGACTAACACCGAGGCTTCAAGAAGTTTGTGGGGAAAGTGGAATTACAGAAAATAATGGATTTTTTCCACGAAGTTTTTTAAGTACTTTGGTATACTATGCAGTTAGGCAAAGTTAACATACCTAAAGAAAATGGGAAAAGTCTGAAAATTTCTCCATAATTCCAGAGACAATTACTGTTTCCCCCACCTCTTTCTTTTTTCTTTTTTTCTCTCTCTTTCTTTTGAGATGTTAAAAGCAGTTGTGATCAGATGTTGCCACATGGGGTTTTCTCCAAGCCAAATCCGTTTTCTCTAGCAACAAACGCAAGCCCATGCCTTGCTCATTCCAGCCACTGGATCGCCTGCTCAAAGTGCCAGATTCTCAGGACTCCAGGCGTGTCAGGTCTTGCACGTACAGCAGCCTGTGGGAGTGTCGTGGAGTTGAAACCAGCTTCTGGCAGGGAGTGCTGAGCAGCTGTGGGTGTGAGACACATGGAAAGATGATTTACATCGACTAGAAGTCACCCTCTGTGCATTGTCTTTTTACATTCAGGACTGGCATGTGAACGAAGGGGGCACATCCTTGGCTTCTGCCCCAGCAACTCCTATTTAAAACATATTTGGATATGTTTCATATCCAAAACATCTTTAGAGGAATCTGTTGTGTGCTCCAGGCTTCATCCCAACTGCCTCTCCTAGAGAGGGTCGCTGTGTGACGAGTGTAAAACTATTCCATGGGGTTTCGTGAGGTTTTGTTGGGTCACGTTGTGTGAGAACTGACTCCACGACACTGAACAAAATGAACAGATCGCCCGGTCTTTTCTCCGGCAGAGCAACTGTTCGGCTCAACGCTGGGCTTCTTCTGTCAGCTACAGAGCTCCTGACCCGCTTAGTCACCAGGGCTCCTTGAAGGGCCTCCACCCTCCTCTCATTCCTGTCCCTCTTCACATAAGGCTGTGTAAGGACAGATTGACTGAGATGTTGAGACAGTGTAAGTATCAGGGTCCTTCTCATGGTATTGAGAGAAGACCTGTCATTGTTTTTCTAGGGTCCTCTGTTTTTCTATCGTCTGAACAAGCAAGAAACTCTAACCACAGTTGGCTAAGACAGCCATCTATCTCATTCCCATCTAACAGCCCCCTCCCTCCGCCCCAACACACAGAGACTTTCCGTCATGTAGGGCAGCATGGTGACACCACTTGTATCTACTCCTGCGCCTTATCTCCCTTTTCTTTCTTGAAGAGGGTCTGAAAAGTTTTGGAAGTGTCGGGGGTCCCAAGAACCTGGGTTTCATGGTCAACGAATCGCAAACTATGTGTATTTAATGGCTCTGTACTGTGAACACAGCTTAGGTATTATTTGTTAGTGTTCTTTGTGAATCCTCTTTTGTTTACCGATGTCGGAGCTAAGTCAGTGGGAATTTCAGTGCTTGGAGAGTTACAGAATTAGAGGATTCTTAATGAGCTGGTTCGTTCTTAGGGGTTGCCTGTAATTCCCAGGATTGTTTCATCAGAATCCTGGCGGTTCTCAAGAGGCCCTTCTCTTTGTGTTCCCAGACCCCATTCATGCACTCTGTGGACAGTTTGTGAAGACAGTGTCTGCTCCCCCAATTGTTCACTGTAACTCCTCCAGTTAAGCATGAACCAAATGACCCCGGCTTCCTCGACACCTGGGGACAAAACAGGGATGTAAAGCTGGTAGATAATAGTGCTTGATACAAACTCATGCTCATCCTGGGATGACTGTTCATCTCACGTATCCAAAAGAGACCCCCCCCCACCCCCCGTCTTAAAAAATCAACAACTTCTTGAGATTGTAAACTCAAGTTGATGCGTGCTGTGGCAGCTGAGGAAAGGCCCCCTCCAGATGTCCTTTTAAGATCACCTGTTGTAGGGGCACAGCAGAGTGACAACCGCAGCTGCCACACCTGGGTCCCAGCGGATCAGGGACACTGAGCGTCACCCCGCTGGACTGCTCACAGCCAGCTGCAAACACTGCGCCATGTCTGGACAGGGCTGTGGCCTGTCCAGCCAGATGCAGGACTGGTCAACGTTGACCTAGGAACTCTCCCTCAGCTTCAACCCCTCGCAACTCGCTGCCCTTGAGTGGGAAGGGGTAGAACTGCGTCTGCAGGTTTCTGTGCTAGAGTCAGAATTCTTACGATGCCTCTTCTACCCAGGTCTCTGCAACTCCCACCAAATGCCTGGGTGGGATTTTGCAACTCGGTGTGTGAAGGAGCCCAAGTGGGGTAGTGGTTATGCCTTGAGTTGCGATCTGCAGGGTCATTCGTTCGAAACCACGGCAGCTCCATGGCGAAAGTCTAGGCAGGTACACTCTCAGAAACCCAAAGGGGGGTGGGGAGGGGAGTGTGTCTCTGAGTCAGCACTGACTTGATGGCAGGGAGTTTTGGTGACATAAGTAGGGGGGACGGGTCAGCTTTCACCACCACCCCCTCCCTGGGTATAAGGATGAGCTCTTTGAAGCAGGAGCAGAGTGAGGAAATCCCGGACCAGCAGAAGTGGAGCACACGTGTGGATGCTGTCTGATGTGGCAGAGGCTGGGACCAGCGGCGCCGGAATCAGCAACACAGGGACCCTGGGTCGGAGCAAAGATGCTGGCCTGAGGCAAGGAGACCATGGGCCAGAACCAGAGGAGCAGGGCCGAGTTGTATGACTGTGTGGTTTCCCGGTTCTTAGACGCACGGGCACGAAGAGACCACGCGGCTTAGAGGCTGAAGACCAAAGAGAGACATGACTCCTACACACACACACACACACACACACACACACCCAGTTATGGAGCCTGATGACACTTGACGCCGTGCGTCACACTCTGGGCTGTTCACCCCAAGGCCAGCAGTGTGAAACACGCAGCTGCTCCTCAAGAGAACGATGAAGTTTTCTGCTGCCGGGACAGGGCCCTGCCTTGGAAGGCCACGGGGGCAGTTCTGCTCCGTCTGCTCGTGTTGCCACGCATCAGAATGGACTCGGTGGCTGGCAGTGGGTGAACAGCGTGCGTGCCCTGTGAATTCTAAGTGACTGTGCAGGAAACAGAACGTGGCGCAGGTGGTGAGTGCCGTGGGAAAGAAGGTTGAGCTCACAATGTCTAACCTCTGGCTCGTGGCCACAGGGGAGCCAGAGGAGGTCAGAGAAGGCCTCCTCGTCATGCTGTTTTCAGAGTGAGGCTGTCAGTTTTTTTCCACCAGCAGAAAGCCTCTTCTTTCTCCTGAGGAGGGACTGATGGGTTTGAACTACCCACCTTGTGGTTAGTATCCCAACTTATGGTTCACTATGCTAAGGAAGCTTCCTCCCCATCAGCTTAACAAAGCCTTTTTCTAAACTGCTTACCGACACAGTCTTTCCTTTCCTCTCTCCTTTCTGGGGTGGAGCTGGGGAAGCTTAGATCTGATCACAGTCTCAAGGCCCTCTGCCTGATCTTGCTCCCTCCCTCTTTATCCTACCTGGATCTCTCCCAGTCAATCTCCCACACATCATATCCCACCTTGGAATCTGCTTCACCGAGTCCCTAAACTGACTTACAAGCATGATAATCAGGTAAATTCATCCAGAAAAGCTTCCATAAAAGCCACAGTCTCCTGTCCTTCCCTGATCCAATTTCTTCATACTGGGAATGATTTTAAACTATCTTTTTAAAAGCTCTTTTGGCAATGATTTCAACATCTCTCGAATAATGAAATATGCTTATATCATCATATCTTTCTTTTCTGTTAAAATTGTTTCATATAATGCACATACCATAAACCACATTAATGTGAATAACTGGATTAATTTTATTTTAAAAAATAGCTTTATTGGCATGTACTTCACATATGGTACAACTTACTTATTCAATCATATTAAGAAGATTTGTGCGATCATTATCACAATCAATTTCAGAGCATTTTCTTCTCATACTCATTGTTGCTACTTCTGTATTTCCTCCTCTCCTCCCCTGTCATGCTCCTAGGTAACTATTATGCCAGACTGTGTCTATAGATTTACCTACCTTGGATTTCATATACAGAAAATCTTGCAAAAGACAAACAGGAAGTAAAAGAATAAACAAAGAGATAAACAAAACCCAGCAATAATAACTAGACAGATCATATAAAAACCTCAGTGAAAAAGAGATCAGAAAATGATTTTTTAAAAAGATATGAAAATAATAATAATTTATAATTTATTAAGGAGGGGGGGAAAGGGGTAAAAGAGAACCTGATACCATGGGCTCAATAGAAAGTAAATGTTTAGAAAAGAATGATGGTAGCATCTATCCAAATATGCTGGATGCAGTTGATGTGTGGATTGTTATAAGAGTTGTAAAAGCCCGCAAATAAAATGATAAAGTGTGGTACTTAAATTTAACGGCATCTGCCATTGTTGCCGTCACAGTGCTCTCTGTCTGATAACCGAGCTGTTCACATCCCTGGGCGATGGTCAGCGGGGATTCAGCAGAGGCTGAATGTTGGGACCCTGCAAAGAGATTTTTGGCTTTGACTGTCATCCGTGGCCTTCTGCAAACTGGGTGTGCACCGTTTAACCTCTGATACCATTCCCTCTTTCACATTCGGATTTAATTATGATAATTCTTGGATCAGATGTGCCTCTTCCATGTGGCTTTAGCTCATGCATCGCTTAAATGGCTGCTTGTTTGAGCCTTGTTAGACTGATAGTACCGTGTGGTTTCATCACCACACTTTGTTGTATCTTCAGTGATCTCTTCATGAGGGTCTCTAGTTGGGTCACATCATAAGAGCTCATTGCTCTTCAGTTGGGGCTAGGATTAAGTGCAAGCCCCCAATCCATTTATTTATCTGTGATTTTTAGGTCTCTGGTTCACTTTAGAGACATCACTATCATATGCTGACAGAGAACATGACAAATCATGCCCCTGGGGCATAAAGTAATTCTATTGAAAGTGTCATTAATTTAGTCAGTGGGATAGAATTTAAGCCATTGTTGAGAAAAGTAAACTATGCAAGTATAGGTTAGCTCCAGACCACAATGCATATAAGGACTAAACTCTTAAGTGAGTGCATACTATTTACGCAAACAATGGGGATTGGCAACAGGGCAAACTTTCAGTAATATTCATTTAAAAAGACAGAATCGCATACCAAACTAATAAGTGCCATAACAAAGCAAGGAGGACATTGAAAGAGTAAATACATGGTACTCCTTGGCCACCATTAAGTGGGCATGCTTAAAGTGTGAGATCCATACCAAAGTCCCCAAACTACCAATTCCATAACCTGGAGATTGCAGTCATTTGCTTTTTCTCACACTAGAGCAGTGGTTCTCAACCTTCCTAATGCCGCCACCCTTTAATACAGTGCCTCATGTTGCGGTGACCCCCGGCCATAAACTTATTTTAGTCGCTGCTTCATCACTGTCATTTTGCTACTGTGATGAACTGTTGGAAGGGTCATTCGATCCCCAGAGGGTCGTGACCCACAGGTTGAGAACCACTGCACCAGAGCAATTCAGCCTTACACCCAAGGGAATGTCCCAGTTTCTTAAATCTGCTACAAGCGAGTTTGAGGTAAAGCCAACCTCGTTTAGTGAGGTTTCCACATTGCGATGGTTAGACTCATTGTTCAACCCAGCCAATAGGAACATGTGGGATTGATCAGGTCGAAGTTTGATCGAAGGGCAAATTGATAAATGGCTCCGTACGGTCCCACCACGCCCTGCCTTGCTCTCTGGCGACCAGACCAGTGTGCTGCAACTTTACCTGGTTCTCTGCCTTAGCCTGCGAGCTAAACTCCCTGTGGGCCAAACCAACCTGTGGATTGCCTCACCAGAGCTTGAGACTCTTTCAAGACCTGCTTTGCCACGCTGCTGGTCGTACATCATTTGAGCTTGAGGCGGATGGGTCTTGTGGCCTTGCCTTGCTCAAGTTCAATATCCCATCTGAGCCTGCTTTGCTAAACTCCTGAACTACTGACTGTTGTTGACCCAAGCTGCTGCTTGCTGCCTCTGGGCAGACTGCCTGCCTTGCCCCTGAGAGGACTCTGCCCTCTGCTTAGACCTGACAGCCCACGGGAGTTGAAAGACTTTCAGAATATTAACTGTTCCACAGAAGTGAGTTGAACTGAACCCTCTGTCCTGCTGTGTGGATTATTAGCTGTTATATTCCTATTCACTGCATCTATCTATCTATCTATCTATCATCTATCATCTATCTATCATCACCACCTACCTACCTATCTAATTATAAGTGTCCTGGGTTTGTTTCTCTCTAGAACCCTGCCTAGGACATATGTTAAATCTTTCTGGTGTGACTTGTGAGGGACTGAGTCTACAGTTCCAATTGGCTACAGCACATGACTTGGGTCCCCAAGTGGTTGGATAGAAGTGAAGTCAGAAGTTTCCAATGAGGAACATATACTGGATGTATTCTCATCCTGGGTTCAATATAAGTATTGTCGGGTTCAATATAAGGTTGCATGACCTGTGAAACCTTTGCAGGTCATGAAATCTTCTAATCCAATTTCCCAATCAATGAGCCTGCTTAGGGGCCATGAATAATGTATCACCTCCTTTATATGGATATCTCTACCACTTGCCTCTCACTTTGTCTTCTGTGCTGCTGAAAGCTATGCCACTGGTACTTCACGTGTCAGCGGGGTCACCCAAAGTGAACAGGTTCCAGACTAAGTACAGATGATGAAGCCAGACTCGGTCCCCCACTTTGAAGGAAATTGCTGCCGAAAGTCTTATGCAGAGCTTTGAAACATTGTCAGACACTGAAGGCCTAAAGAATGGAAACAACATTGTCAGAGATAGGGTCGCAGGAGGGGCCCTTCAGGTCTGATGGCAAGTGATATTTTACTGAGGAAAACCTGATTTCTCCAAGTGGAGTCAACCATGGTGTGGCAGTCATGTGTTTATATTAATTTTATGATTGAAATGTAGGGGTGGAGTCTAGCCTGTTAATCTGGAGATAACCATTGAGTAGCCGATGAGGCCTCTATGTGGGCATGGCTTTCACCTGAGACTCCTGGGAAATCTCGCGGTATTTCCCTCATGAAGATGAGAAGCTACCTCCCCCAGTTGTTGGGAGTTAGTCTCAGAGACGATTAATCATGGACAAGGCAAGCTGGCAGCGTTCGAGAAGCTGGAAGAACCGGTGGAGAGACCACACAGCTTTGCTCTGATGGAGCCAGACCTCTGAAGCTAGGGCGACCAGATGGAGACCTCTGCCAGTGATGAGTTGCTTCTGCTGTTGATGGACCCTGAGCCCTGGAGGTGAGGTGCCCTGCCAGCACTGGGATTCTGCACCCACTGACCTGTGACCTCGTGAGTCAGAAGAAGACTTTGTAGACTGATTTTGGGCATATGGGTTAATATCGGACTTATGAATTTGGACTGGACTGGGCTGGGATGCTTTCTCCATGTCCCATTTTTTTTGTATATAAACCCTTTCCTTATATTGATATGCGTGTCCTTGAATTTGTTCCTCTAGTCTACCCGGACTGAGGGTAGACTACCTGTGGGAGTGGAGCCTTTAAATCTTCATTTGCTAGAAGGGTACCATTAAAGTTAAGGAGAAGCAATTGCAAAATTCTGCTAATGTTTGGAACCTGGAATGTGTGAAGAATGAATCTAGGAAAATTGGAAGTGGTCAGAAGTGAAATGCATAAAGATTGATATCCTAGGCATTAGTGAGCTGAAATGGACTGGAATTGGCCATTTTGAATCAGAAAATCCTATGATGTACTATGCAGAGAATACACAATCAGGAAGAATGGTGTGGCATGCATTGTCAAAAAGGACACTGCAAAATCTGCCCTGATGTACAATGCTATCTGTGACAGGATTATATCTATCTACTTTCAAGGAAATCCACTCAAAACAATGATTATTAGACTTTATGCACCACTCCATTAAAGCTAATAATAAAGAAATTGAAGAATTTTAGTCAGAAATTGATCAGTTATGCAGTCAAGATGTATTGATAATCATTGGCAATTGGAGTGCAAAGTTTGGAAACAAAGAGGAAGGAACAGTGTTTGAAAAAATAACATCTTGGTGATAGAAATGAAGATGAATGCCTGGTAAAACTTGATCCAGGGCAAGGTGACTGAACGGCATTTCTGGAACCTGAATGAAGGCTGAACATGATAGTGAGATAAGAGGAAAGTAAAAGAAAATAGAGGAAAGAACTAGGAGGCAAATGAGCATTTATAGAGGTCTAAATACAGGCAAGAACATGTAAATATAATGATATATACATATACTTATATATTAAGTATTAAGGTAGCAAACGGGAACTTGGCCTCTACTGAAATACTCCCTCAATGCAAGAACACTTTATTCTAATAACCTGCATTCTGTGATGATCAGCTTCACAGCACAATTGCTAAAGACGAAATGGGTACATATGCAAATGTGGGGAAGAAAGCCAATGGTGCCCAGCTATCAAAAGATATAATGTCCGGAGTCTTAAAGGTTTGAAGATAAACAAGTAGCTATCCAGATGAGAAGCAACAAAGTCCACATGGAAGAATCACACCAGCCTATGTGATCATGAGGCGTCGATGGGATCAGGTATTAGGCATCAAAGAACAAAAAGTCATATCAATGTGAATGAGAGGGAGTGTGGAGTGGAGACTCCAAGCCCACCTGAATATCCTCTCAGAGAAGGGTCACAAGGAAGAGATGAGCCAGTCAGGGTTCAGTATAGCACCAATAAAACATACAACTTTTCTCTAGTTCCTTAATGCTCCCCGCCCCCCAACTATCGTGACCTCAATTCTACCTTAGAAATCCGGCTAGACCAGAGCATGTACATGAGTACAGATAAGAGCAGGGAATCCAGGACAGATAAATACCTCAGGACCAATAATGGAAGTAGCCACACCAGGAGGGTAAGGGAAAGAGGAGGTAGAAAGGGGGAACTGATCATAATAATCTACATATAACCCCCTCCCAGGGGGACAGACAACAGAAAAGGGAGACATCGGTCAAACAATTTATAAATTACCAAAGGTTCATGAGGGAGAGAGGGTGAGGAAGAAAGGTGAAAAAAAAACCAGGAGCTGATACCAAGAGCTCAAGTAGAAAGAAAGTCTTTTGGAAATGATGATGGCAACAGATGTACAAATGTGCTTGACACATAGATGGATGTGTGGATTGTGATAGCTGCTTTATGAACCCCCAGTAAAATGATTTTTAAAAAATGAAGATGGTGATCAGATGATTGAATTTTACAAAGGCAAGGATTTGTTCTTGGCAAGTACCTTTTTTCAACAACACTAATGGTGACTGTACACCTGGACTTCCCCAGATGGAATACACAGAAAAAAAGTTGACTGCATCTGAAGCTGACACAGGAGAAGCTCAATCAGAACAGAGGCTGCCAGTGCACAGACCCTCACTTGCTCATATGTACGTTCAGGGTAAAGCGGAAGAAAAGGGAATTAAGTTGAGGAGAGACAAAATATGACCTTGTGTCTATTCCGTGTGAATTTTGAGGACCTCTCAAGAACAGATTTGACTCACTGAAGACTACTAACAGGAGACTGTATGAGGTGTGGGAGGGCATAGAGAACATCATTCATGAAGACAGAAAAAAGGTGATTAAAATGATAAGAAAGGAAGGATCAGAATGGATGTCAGAAGAGTCTCTGACTATAAAATTCCCAATAAAATGATTTTTTAAAAAGGAAAAAGAGAAGAGACTCTGTAACTTGCTCTTAACCATCGATTAGCTGAAGCAAATGGAAGAGAGGCTGGAGTCCAAGAACTGACTAAAAACTTTCCAAGAGCAGCTCAGGAAGACGGAGGCAAATGTTACTGTGAAATGGGCCATTTAAGGAGGCAGCATATGAGCAAGGACCAATGGTTCAAGCGACACTGAATGCATTAGCCAAAAAGAAGGCTCCAGGAATTGATGGAATACCAATGGAGACATTTCAGCAAGCTGAAGAAGTACTGGGAGCACTCACTTTTCTATTTTAGAAAATTTGACAGACAGCTGTTAGGCAAACCAAGTGGAAGAGATCCATATTTGTGATCATTCCAGCGAAAGGTGGCCCAACAGAATGCTGAAACTATAGACCATTACTATTGGTATTGGGCACAAGTAAACTTTTGCTGAGGATCATCTGACAGCAGTTGCTTCAGGACACTGACAGTGAACTGCCAGAAGTTCAGGCCTGATTCTGAAGCGGACGTGGATATCAGATGCATCTTGGTTCAAAGTAGAGAATACCAGAAATGAGTTTTCTTCTGTTTTATCAGTTGTACAAAGGCACTGAATTACGTAGGTAAGCCATGGAAATCTTGAGAAGAACGGGAATTCCAGAACACTTCATTGTGCTACTTCAGAATTTGTCCATGGATCAAGAAGCAGTTTTTGCGATGGAACAAGGGCTTACTGCGTGGTTTGAAATCAGGAAAGGTGTGGGTCAGGCTTGTGTCCTCTCACCATACTTGTTCAGTCTGTGTGCTGAGCACATCATCAGAGAAGCTGGCTTATGTGGGGAAGAATGTGGATTGGAGGAAGGCTTATTCATAAGCTTCAATATGCAGATGACAAACTTGCTTGCTGAAAGCAAGCAAGGACTTGAAGCACTTGCTGATGAAGGTTCAAGGACTGTAGCCCACAACGTGGATTGCAACTCCATGTAAAATCCTCACAAGTGGATCAATAAGGAACATCACAATAAATGGAGAAAATGTCAAAGTTGTCAAGGATATTGTCTTGCTTGGCTCCACAATCAATGCTCATGGAAGTGCATGCAAGAGATCAAAAGATGAATTGTGCTAGGTAAATCTGCTGAACATGACCTTTTTTTCTCAATTATTTTATTGGGGGCTCTTACAGTTCTTATAACATTCAATACATCATTTGTATCAAGCATACTTTTACACATATTACCATATTCATTTCAAAATATTTTCCACTTGAGCCCTTGGTATAAGCTCCTCCTTCTCCTTCCCTCCTTTTTTTTTTTTTTAAAATCATTTTATTGAGGGCTCATACAACTCCCATCACAATCCATACAAACATCAATTGTATGCAGGCCACATTTACACACTTGTTGCCATCATCACTCTCAAAACATCTTCCCTCCCTCCAGGCCCCCAGTATCAGCACCCTATATTTCTCTTCCTCTCCCTTCCTTCCCCTTGAACGCTTAGTAATTTACAAATTGTTATTATTTTCTTACTGTACACTATCCAATGTGTCCCAACACTCACTTCCCTGTTGTCTGTGTCCAAGAGAGGAGGCTACGTGTAGATCCCTGAAGTTGGTTCCCCCTTTCTATTCCACCATCCCTCCAACCTCCTGGTATTACCACTCCTATTACTAGTCTTGAAGGATCATCTAGCCTAAATTTCCCATGTTTCCAACTTCACTGTACATCTCCTGGTCCAGCTGGATTTATGTGGTAGAATTGGGGTCATGATAGTGGGTGGGAGGTAGCATTTGGAAACTAGAGGAAGGTTGCATATTTCATTGCTACTACACCATATCTTAACTGGCTCATCTCCTCCTTGTAACCCCTCTGCAAGAGGATGTTGCTTTACCTTTTGATGGGCTTTGGGTCCCCAATCTGTACTCCCTCTCATTAATAATGATATAATTTTAGCTCATTGATGCCTGACACTGGATCCCTTCACCACCTCATGATCTCGCAGGCTGGTGTGCTTCTTCCGTGTGGGCATTGTTGTTTTTGAGCTGAATGGTCGCTTGTTTACTCAAGCCTTTAAGATCCCAGACACTATATCTTTTGGTAGTCGGGCATCATCAGCTTTCTTCACCACATTAACTTATGCACACATTTGTCCTCAGCGATCATATCAGGAATGTGAGGACGCAATGTTATGTGTTTTAGTTCTTGAAGCCTGATATTTAATCTCTGGCACCTCGTGATCCCACAAGCTAGTGTGCTTCTTCCATATGGGCTTTGTTGCTTCTGAGCTAGATGGCTGCTGGTTTTCTTTCAAGTCTTTAAGACCCCAGACACTACCTCTTTTAATAGCCGGGCACCATCAGCTTTCTTCACCACCTTTGCTTATGCACACATTTGTCTTCAGTGATCGTGTCGGAAAGGTGAGCATCTTGGAATGCCAATTTAATAGCACAAAGTGTTCTTGCACCGAGGAAGTACTTGAGTGGAGGTGCAATGCCCATCTGTCGTCCTACTACTAGCCCTATAAGTATGCACGTTAATCTATTTCCCCATCATCACTTATAAATATATGCACCTATGTACATACCTGTATTTGAACCTCTATAAGTGCTCATTATCCCCCAGTTCCTTCCTTTATTTCCATTTGCTTCCCTCTTGTCCCACTATCATGCTCAAACTCCATTTGGGTTTCAGTATTTTCTCCCTGTTACATTAGTCTTAATCAATCCCTATAGGACTTCTCTCACCCACCTTGTCACTGATTTTGTATCAATTGTTATTCTCTTTTGCCTGGGCTGGTCAACATCACCTCCTTTCTCCCTTCTCCCCCTCTCGCATGTCCCCTACCCAGTAACCATCAGTCCTGTCATTTTTGCCTCCAGACTCTTTGTCCAGCCTATCTTGTCTAGATAGACCTGCAGAGGTAACAATATGTACAAAAAAGGCCTCCTAAAATGAAGCAACTGAAGCAAATAAAACAATGATAACAACAGCAAGAAAACCCCTCAATGTGCTATACATATATATAAAAGAATAATAAAAATAATAACAATATAAAAACCTGCATAAAGTTCAAGGTCTGTAGTTGACCTCCTGGAGTGACTCCTGGTTGAGTTGAATGGGGTGCCATACCCTGGCCCCAAAGTATATCCTTGACATTCCATCTGAAACTCCATGCTCTGTTGCATACTCTTAATGCTTTGCATTGGTGTGGTTGTGTCCGACAGGGTATATTCTTGACCCCATTTCTTCATCCTGGCCCCAATAGACCTTCGGTCAGCGAGGGTAACCGCAATTCATAGTCGGGCCAGCCATATATTCCTCTTTGTGCATTAGCTGTTCTGAGTGGGAATATTGTCCTGAAGGCTCGGTGGGCCAGGATGCATGTCATTCTCTCTTCCTCCGCTTTCATTTGTTCTCATGTGCTCTGCTCAGGCATATCTCACTCTCCAAGCTTCAGCTTCAGTGCTGACCTCAAAGGCAAATTCCTCTGGTAGAGAAGTGGCTGCCCCTATAGTTGGGGTTGGGCATACAGGTTGAATAAGTATGGCGAAAGGATACAACTTTGATATACACCTTTCTTGATTTTAAGCAATGAAAAATTCCCTTAATCTGTTTGAATGACTGCCTCTTGGTCTGGGTACAGCTTATACATAAGCACAATGGAGTGTTCTAGAATTATTAGCAACATTTTCTATAGTTTGTTATGGCCCATATAATGGAAAGCATACGTGTAATCAATAAGCCCCAGATGTCTGCTTGTGTTCTATTGACTCTGCAAACATAATTGACTGTGTGGACCATAATAAACTCTAGATAACCTTGAGAAGAATGGAAATTCCAGGACATTTCATTGTGCTCTTTCAGAATTAGTACATGGATCAAGATGCAGTTGTTGCAACAGAACAAGGGAATAGTGCATGGTTTAAAATCAGTAAAGATGTGTGACAAGGTTGTATCCTGTCAATGTGCTGAGAAAATCATCAAAGAAGCTGGACTGTGTTACATCAGGGTTGCAGGAAGGCTTATTAACAACTGTAACTTATAATTGACACAACTTGGTTTGCTGAAAGTGAGGACTCAAAGCACTTACTGATGAAGACCAAGGCTTGCAGTCTTCCATAGAAATTACAACTTAGGGCTGAGCCCCGGTGGCGTAAGTGGTTGAGTGCGGAACTGCAGCCCGCAGGCTTGGCGGTTCAAATCCAGCAGTGGCTGGGTAACCCCAGGACCACCAGAGGCAGTGATGCCCACAAAAAAAAAAAAAAAGAAAAAAAGAAAAAAAGAAATTACAACTTAATGTTAAGAAGATCCAATATCTTCACAAGTGGACCCACAGGTAACATAAATGGAGACAAATGTTAAATGGAGAAAAGATTGAAATTGTCAAGGATTTCATCTTGCTTGGATCCACAATCAAAGCTCCTAGAAGCCACAGTCGAGAGATTCAGAGATGTGCTGCATTGGGCAATCTGTTGCACAAGACCTCTTCAGAGTATTGAAGAGCATGTATGTTACTTTAAGAACTAAGGTGCTTCTGACCCAAGCCATGATATTTCCAATCATCTCGTATGCATATGAAAGTTGGATATTGTATAACAAAGACTGAAGAAGAATTAATGGCACTGGGGAAGAATATTGAAAGTACTAAGGACTGCTAGAATAACAAACCCACCTGGTTGCCAAAATGGGTTCAGGCATAGAAACACTTGTAAGGATGGTGCAGAACCAGACAGCTTTTCTTTTCCTTTCTGCTGTGTTGTGTGCAAGGTCACTATGGGTCAGAACTGCTTTCAGACAAGATCCATCTGATGCCAGCAATATTACCACTCCCCGCCCCCACGACATGTCTTCTTCTGATTCAAATGAATTTCTGGCAACTTTCTGTTGATCTAGTTCTACAACCCTTGTTGAATTATCTGGGTAAAAAGTATTTACTTGAATGAGATATTGTGTTAGGTGGGGTCGACTAGAAAAGCAAATCCAGGGACACTCATGTATAAGAACTAGGTTTATATCAAGACACACCCAGCCTAGTCCAACTCAAATCCCCAGGTCCCTCTTCAGTCACATGCGATGATGCAGAATGCAGGAATAGCATGAGCTATTCCTGGGTGCGAAGCCTTCGACACTAAACCTCTACCTTACCTAACGTGATATCCTTCTCCAGGGACTTGCCTTTCTTGACAATATGTCCAACGTACATAAGACCAGGTCTTGCCATCCTTGCCTTGAAGCCTACCATCCCTCTTCAGGTCAGCTAACAGAAAGGTCAAGGTAGAGAAAGAGGGGGAGCTCTCATTATGAGAAGGTTATGTCCATGTCCACAAGAGGTACCCTCGAACTGTGACCTGATTGACAAGTTGAATACCACCCATAAACTTTTACATATGTTCAAGTTGACATGAAATTGTATAACTATTACACATGTTAAAGACATTGTTTGATAATTTCTACCTTTTACTGCGTCACCTTTCTTTGGAATGGGTGGTATCAATATTATTCTTTTCCTGTGAGTTGGCTAGGTAGCTCTTTGAAATTCTTTGGCATAGATGAGTGAGAGCTTCCAATGCTTTATTAGCTTGCTGAAGCATTTCAAATGATATCCTGTCACTTCCTGGAGCCTTATTTTTCACTAGTGCCTTCAGTGTAGGTTGGATTTCTTTCCCCAGTGCTACCGGCTCTTGCTCATATGCTACCTCTTGAAATAGTTGAATGTCGACCAGTTCTTCTTGGCACAGTGACTCTGTGTATTCCTTCACCTGCATTGTTGATTATTTTGTCCTTAGAATCCTGCAATGTTGCTATTCGAGGCTTGAGTGTTTTACTTCAGCTCTTTCGGCTTGAGAAATGCTGAGCATGTTTATCTTTTTTTTAGAGGGGGGTGGTGGATTTCTACCTCCAGGCTCTCTAGCTTTTACACATTTCATTATAAAACTTTACTTTGTCTTCTTGAGCTTCCCTTTGAAAATTTTTTGTTCAGTTATTTTGCTTCATTATTTCCTCCAATTGGTTTGACTACTTTGAGTTCAAGATCAAATTTCAGAGTCTCTTCTGATAAGACTTCCGTCTTTCCTGTCTTGACCAATATTTAGCTACCCTTATTTCTAGTTTCAGGATGTGAGCTGTTTTCTTTCCCGTTTAAAGTTACATCTTATATTTCTTAAATTTCCACACCAACAGGAGTTCATAGCTAATAAGAAAAAGAATTTTTGTGTAAAAAATTTCATTATCGATTTATAATTACTGTATTGGAAGCAGCAGAAAACAAAACAAGTTAAGGTTACCAAGGTGAGTGTGGGGTGAGAAAAGGGGAATCGATCACAAAGATCAACCTAGAACTCTCATCCAGGGGGACAAATAATGGAAAAGTGGGTGAGGGGTGGTGGAGGGTGACATAAGATATGAAAAAAATAATCTATAACTTATCAAGGGTTTGTGAGGGAGGGCGACCAGTGGGGGAGAGAGTGGGAAGAAATGAGGAACTGATATCAGGGTGTCAAGTGGGAAGAGAATGCTTTGAAAATGATCATGGCATGTGTGCAAATGTACCTGACACATTGGAGGAATGGATTGTGATGAGATATAAGAGTCCCCAATAAAAGTATTAAAAAAGATAGAACAGAACAGAAACTAGTGAAAGATATGAATTACAGATGATATGAAGTCAAGAAATGCTAAATGGGCACTACAGTACCATCTAATAGGATTGAAAGATATAATAAAAGATGACCTATTACTTGGGAAATTAAAAAAAAAAGAGGAACAAAACATTAGGGAGGAATTTACACTTTAGGATAATCCACCTCGTGAGATCAAAGGGGTCGTCTTTACCAAAAGACAAAGTTCAGAAGGATCAAAAAAGAAAGAGGAATGGAAATAGAAGACACAGAAGGAAGTGGTAGGAGTCAGGTTACATTGTGGGAATTGTAACCAAAGACATGGAAAGAACATGTGTCTGCACTGTTGAGAGGAAAACAGCTCTTCTCTGTAAATCTTAGCCCAATTCATAATATTAATTAATAAACCATTAAAAAACAGTTTGAAGCCTGGAATAGGTAGACTCTACACTACCTATAGTGAAAGATGAAACCCTCCATGTGAGAAGACCACGCCCATGTTGAAGAAAGAGGAAGTGAGGTGTGATAGTAATGCTGGCCGTGGATACAGGGAAGTAGGTGGACTCAAGAGTGAAAGAGGCCTCTAGTATTCTCAGTCCTTCTCTCAAAACTCACAGTGATACAAGCCTAGCTTTGGAAATACTCTGGGTTTCCAGATTGAAATAGCACATTTGAACTTTCAGGATTGCCTTGATGCAACTTCACGAGCTGAGTTTTGTGCCCTGCTTAATGATTCAGACATAAGTTATACATGTGGTTGAATGTTATGTACATTACTTACTGTTCATTTGTCCAGGTAATATTTAGATCACTCATACCACCCCTGCAGCTTCTGCTTTGAGGAAGACTTTTGAGAGAAAACTGACTTTTCTCTACTCAAGATCTGTTTATTTATAAAACCAATAAACGCAATTTGCTGCATTTTTACTTAGAGACCAGATTTAGAATGTTTGGTTAGAAAGGAATGTGCAAACTACATCATCACCAAATTGCATTAATGACCTGGGAGGTGGACTAGAAGTAAAATGTTGATACGCTCTTATGAAAAAGAGATCAACACTTTAGGAACTGACATTTGTATTTCACCTTTGTTAAAAGAAGGACGAATATTATGTACTGGAAAACATTTCTTTTGTGGGACTCCCTACAACTCTGGGATTTGTATCTCTGAGCATTCTTGGGAAATATGTATGTTTACAGATCCTGTTCTTTGAATGGTTTGTGGCCTTACCTTTGAGGCTGGGTCAGACTCTCATCAACGGGCTTTCTCAGAAATCCATCGAAAACCCCAAGTCTAGAGAATCTGAAAGACATCGAAACTAGTCCCTGACTTGAAGAGGTCAAATATCAGAATGGTAAGATTTAAACTATCAACTTTTATCATACGTTGGACATAAGGATTACAACCAAAATTTAAAAAGCCTAGTAATCATTCAGAGGACACATTCAGTCTGTGCGGTGCCTCTCAATGGACTAATACAGCCCTGGCATTGAGTCATTCTCAAGACTATGAGGAGTACAAGTTGTTACTATTTCTTACCACATCTTCTTCTGAGTCATGTGTCAAGAGCATCCAAACCACTCATTTTACTGTCTTCCGAGAGCAAGAATCTCAATCTCTCACTTTATCTAGCCATTGAATTGCAAACCAACCAACATACCCAAATACCATCCATTTTTACTGACTTTTACTAGGGGCCACCTTTATTTAACAAGCCTTTTATGAAGCCTATAAAGCTCACTGTTTTGTGTGCAGTATGACTGGCATTGTTCTAAGTTCTTTGCATCTATTAACTCACTCACTCCTCAGAAAAATCTGATTCGGTAATATAATGCTGTTATTATCATGCCTCTTTTACAGTGAAAGAAGCTGGGGGCCAGGGAGGGCAGCAAGCTATGAAAATTACAGAGCTAGTAAGTGGGGTAAGGACCCAGGCAGTTTGGGTCCAGAGTCTACTCAGAGCTAAGTTAGTCGACCTCTCTGAATCCACTTATTGTAATGATGCCCTTGGTTCTAAAGAGCTCTGATGGCACAGTGGGTACATGTCAACCGAAACCACCAGCTGTTCAGTGGGAGAAAGACAAAGCTTCATATTCCCACAAAGTTACTGTCTGGGAGTCTCATGGAGGGAGTCCTACCCTGTCCTATTATAGGGTTGTTTTAGTTAGAATTGACTTGCTGGTAGTGAGTTGATGAGTCCCTCTTTGTTAACTTCCTCCCACATAACACAGGATGTAATTATGATGAACCATTGAATAAGGTGCACAAAAATGAAATGACATAACAACATGACACCCACTCGAGACTAAATCCTGATATTGAGCACTTAGGAACTGCTGTCACACCACAAACAGATACTCTGAAGATGTACATATGCTGGTTTCCATTAAGGAATCCGTACTTTAGAAGGGGAATATGCTCCTTAAGTAGGACAAGACTCCCATTGAAGCCTACGGAGGATGGCTCGATCAAGCCCACCTGGAGACAGCACAGGGATTGCCATATGAGACCGAGGCAGATCTGGTAAATGTGTAGTCCTTGCGTGTGGTCGTTACATAATCTTGTGTCACCTTGAAGCTATAAAAGTGTAGGGGTGGAGCCTGATAGTAACTCCTCCTAGGGGTGGCCTGCTCATAAGGAGGGTCCTGCTCTCTCTGCCATTACCTTTCTGTCGATGAGCAATGCTGAGACCTGCCAGAGCCCTAAGATGTTTCTACTGCCCTCGGATCCACATGACTCTGCTCCCACCGGCCTGTGATCTCCCTGCATTCTGCATCCTTGCATGTGGCTGCCTGGGTCTGAAGAGGGACGGAGGGACTTGCATCGGACTTGACTTGGACAGGGCTAGGATCTTTGCTCGACACATTGTCTTTCTTGATATGAAACTCTCTAGGGCGTGTCTCTGGATTTGTCTCTCGAGTGAAGCCGGCCTAACACTTTGGATTTAGATTGGGGTCACAGTCCTGCCTTGTTTGACCTTACATTAGTGGTTCAAACAGAAAATCAGCAACTTTCCCATAATATTCAGGACTTAAAAAAAAAAAAAAACAAGCAAACAAAATCAACCAGACTCACTGCCTTTGAATCAATGCTGACTCATCGCAATGCTTTAGGACCGCCCCTGTGAGTTTCTGCCACTGTTAACTCTTTATGGGGCTAAAAAGCCTCATCTTTCCCTCAAAGAGCAGCCGGTGATTTCGAACATCTGCCACCAGGGTTCCCTTTAGTGCTTCGTGGGTGGAAAGCAAGAAACAATCCTCTGGACTAGGCCAACATTCTTGCAGGTACTTCTTTGTGTATTAGTCAGGGTAGGCTTGATTAGATCCAAGCAATGAACCAGTACAGGAAATACTTCCTTCTTACTCAAATTAAAGTCTGCGTGTTGAGCAGGTTTAGACAACTCTGGTCCAACTGTTGCTCAAGGGACTCATTCTCCCCACCACGTGCCTCTTCCACATTAATTTAGTAGAACTCAGGGTCTGCAGGAGCCTCTTCTTCCCTTCCGTTGGGAGAAAGAAAGAGGAGGATTAAACAGGAAACGTTTGAGATCCGGATGTGGCATTTGCTTTTACTTCCATTCTACTAGGGAGAATGGAACTCAGACACACAGTCCAAAGGAACTGCAAGAAAAACGGGGACACATAGACTAGCAGGAAGAAGAGAACTAGTTTACCATAGTTCCTTCCCAGATGCCTTCACCGATACATCATCACCTTAATGTCTATTGTTATATGAGTTGTAAATTCTCAATGTAGGTGTGAGACTGTAGTGGATATTTGTGAGGATGGTGCAAGAACAGGAAGTGTTTTGCCCTGTTGTACACAGGGTCAATAGGGTCTCAAATCAACTCGACAGGACCTATTAACAACAGTAACAAAAATAATTGGTTAGATATCATGTTGCTTAAGATAATGGTGCATTATGAGAGACTAAAACATGGTGGCTTACATGAGGTCTCAGTTTATTCCTCCCTAATTTATGAATCTACTCTGGTAGATGATCCCAGGATATAGTGCAGCTTTAACCCATGAGGTCCTTCCAAAGTCCAGTCTTCTTTATGATTGCTCTCTATCTGGTTATGTTTTGTTTTCTTTTGGAGGAGAGGAGAAAGGGGGAACCAATACAGTGGACAGGGTAAGATATGAAAAAAAATTATCAAGGGTTCACAAGGGTGGGAGGGTGGAGAGGGACGGAAAAGTGAGGAGCTGATAATAAGGGCTCCAGAAAAAAGATAATGTTTTGAAAATGATGATGGCAATGTATGTACACATTGGTTTGATATAATTAATTATGAGATCTGTAAGAGCCTCCAATAAAATGATAATATAAAAAGAGAATAGCTCTGAAAGTAAGCAGTTGCTTAAGAAAGCGATGATCTTAGGAGAAAATACTTCTGTAATCCCCCCTCCCCCCTCTTTCTTTCATGGTCCCAAGACAAGATGCTAAACATCCAAATCCAAGACAACAGGAAGGGGAGTGAGAACAACACATCTGCATCTTCTGCCATTATCAAGAAATCAAGCATCTTTCCACAGTTCCCAGGCATTCAGTGAGTGATACATACATATCATCTTAAAAATAAATGACTTGGTTTCTCATCTAGTATAAAGTGATGCGAATACCTATTTCATTGGATAGTTGTGAGAATCGATGAAATAATATTGTGTTAGCCCGAGTTTACTAGAGACACAAATCTAGAGACACTCATCTGCATGCAAGGGAGAGTTTTATATCGCAGAGTAATTGTGTATTAAGAAAGCACCGCAACCCAGTCCAGATCAAGTCCATACATTTGAAATTAGCTCATAGGTCCGATACCAGTCCATAAATTCCTCTTCAGATGCACACAACACATGCAATGATGCTGAATGCAGGAAGATTGCAGGCCAGTGGGTAGAAAGTATTGTGGATCCAGTGGTGGTGAAAGCATCTGAGGTTTGGCATGGGTCTCCGCGTAGTTCCTCCAGCTCCAGGACTCTGGTTCCATCAGCGTGGTTCCATGAGTCTTGTCAAGAAAATATGAAGCAGGGAGAATGTGTGTCTCCTCAGCAGGAAAGAGAAGGCAGAGAAAGCGGGTCTGGCCTCCAGCGAGTTATTTATCTCCATTGACCTCTGATGAGGTCATTGATCTGCGACCCGACTGACAGGCTAGACGCCATGCCTTCACTCAAGTAGCTGCTGCAAATATTGTTAATGTGTCAGGCCAGGTTGACTAAAGAAACAAAATCAGATGCACTCATGTATAAGGAAGAGCTTTATATCAAAGAGTAATTATATATATAGCATGCAGGAAGATCATAGGTCGGTAGGTGAGAAGTCTTGTGGATCCAGTGGTGGTGGAAGCATCATAGGGCTGCCTTCCCAGGTCTCCACCACATTCTTCGCTCAGGTCTTAGCCTAGCTCCACATGGCTTACCCACAGGAATGTGAAGCAGGGAGAGAGTGCATGCCACCTCCAGGGAGGAAAAGAGGAAGTTCCCTAGAATCTTCATGAGAAGGCCACACCCACAAGGAAGCATCATCAGGGTGTGAGCTGATTGATAGGTTAGACTCCCCCCTGCATTTTTCTATGAAGGTGACACAAAATTATGTTACTACCACAGTTAATAAAAATGAAAACTCTCCTTAACACATGCTGAATGCATGCAAAAGTATTCCCTTTAACAATTCTGTTTGAATCCTAATTTTAATCGATGTTACTTTAAGATGTATACTTCAGAATTTGCTTCCTTATCTTAAAAAGTGGAGTAATTGTATCTTCCTTATAGGGCTGTTATTAAGATTAAGTGAAATTATGCACGTCACGCACTGGTTCATGGGAGAAATGCAGGAACCACCCTGCATTCACCTGGGGTGAGCAGTAAAGAATTAGAGTTGTTGAGCTCAAATCTCTGTGCTATCCTAGCTCAGTCACACACCACAGAGGGAATGGGGCTTAGCAAAAACACTAGGGGATGATGGGAAACACAGTTTTAGTCGGGAAGCCTAAGTCTAGGACCAGTTCCCTCTCCTTCTCTGCCTGACACAGGGGCATTTAGCCATGTGAGTCCTCATAGGACTCCTGCTACTTGTTTCAGTAAGAGATCAGATTTTTACTCACATGAACAGCAGAGGTGAGCTCTGATGGCCTGGAGGTGACCAGCAGACCCTGGCAGAGCTCCATCGGTGCAAACAAGGGCCACAGAGGGCTCAGGGTGAGGCTCAGGAGAAAGACTTTGACAGACAGGGGTGGGGCAGGAAGACATGTCATGCAGATAAAGGTGAGGTTGGCTTCATGAATTAGAAGGAGGCTAGAGGTCATGACTGGCTGATCAGGAACATTTAAAAAAAAATATGTTTATTGACCATTCGAATTTCTGCCCCTGTGAAATTTTTGTTCAGGTTATTTTCCCACCTTCTCAGTGGGCAGACAGTTTTTTTTTTCTTATTGTAAGCTTGCAAAGTATTGTAGATTTTAGTAATAAGGTCTTTGTCTGATGTGTCATTGCTAAAGGTGTTTTTCAAGTCTGTGTGCTCTCTTAGTACTCTCTCAGTGAATTCTTCTGATGTACGCAGGTGATTTATCTTTAGCATATCCCACTTGTCAATTTGTGAGTCCTCTGTATTTGTATCCTTCCTCATTTCTGATAACCTGTGCAACCCCTGTGCCAAAGTTCTCAGGTTGGTCCCACTTCCCTCATTAATGGCCATAATTGTTTGGGGTTTTACCTCAAGGTCTGTGATCCACCTTGAGTTTCTTCTTGTGCATGAAGTGAGGTGAGGGTCTTGCTTCATTTTTATGCAAGCGGATATCCACTTTTCCCAATACCACTTACTGAAGAGGGCATCTGTTTCCCACTTGATATTTTTTAGGCTCTTATCAAAAATTAGTTGCCTCTATACTGGTGTTTTTATTTCTGGGGTTTCAGCTCTTTTTCATTGGTCTGAATATCTGTTGTCATACCAGTATCACATTGTTTTGACCACTGTGGCTATATAATACGTGCTGATGTCAGTTAGAGCAAGCCCTCCCACTTTTTCCTTCTTCTTGAGGGCTTCTCTGCTAATTCTGGCCTTCTTCCCTCTCCGTATGAAGTTGGTAATCAACTTTTCCAATTCTTTGAAGAAGGATAATGGTATTCATATTGGGATAACATTATACTTATGTAGTGCCTTGGGCAGAACTGGCATCTTTACTATGTTGAGTCTTCCAATCCACCAGCATGGCATATTCTTCCATTTGTTGAGGTCACCCTTGGTTTCTTGTAAGAGTGTTTTGTAGTTTACCTCGTACAGATATTTTGGGCTTTTTAAGTCAGGTATATCCCTAGATATTTCAATTTGTGCTTGGCTGTTGTAAAGGATACTACCCTTTCAATTACCTCTTCTGTGATCTTGTCTGGTGTTTGTAGCAGTTCGACAGACTTCTGTTTGTTGATCTTGTATCCTGCAACTCTGCCACATCCCTTTATTGCTTCCTACACTCCGGTGGTGGAGTTTCGGGGATTTTCAATGTATAAAATCATGTCTCAGAAAATAATGATAGCTTCATCTCTTCCTTCCTAGATGGATACCTTTTATGTCTTTGTCTTATGATAGCTAGAATCTCCAGTTCAATGTTAAATAGGAGTGGGGACAGGAGGCGTCCTTATCTGGTCCCCTTTTTCAGTGAAATTGTTTTAGTGTTTTCTCCATTGATTACCACATTGGCCATTTGTTTTTCATTTATAGCTTATAAAATATTGAGGAATTTTCCTTCTATTTCCATCTTTTTGACTGTCTTAAACAGGAATGGGTGTCAAATGTTGCTGAATGCTTTTAGTACATTCATTGATATTATCATGCGGTTCTTATAATTTTTTTTCCTGTCAACATGGCAAATAATATTAATGGTCTTTCATATATTGAACCATCCCTACATCTGTGGTATGAATCCCACTTGGTCACGGTGATTATTTTTATGTGCTTTCGTATTCTATTGGCCAGTATTTTGTTAAGGAATTTTACATCGGTGTTCATTAGGGATACATCCTTTTAATGATCAAATAAGTTTCCCTTCTTTGGATGTGTCAGGGAGACCTGGAATTTTTCCTTCATTGCTATGTATTTCAATTTTCTTACAAAACAACCTTATCACCTTCAAAGAACTCTTCATTACACCTAATACTTTTTTTTTTAAATCAAATCTGTGATTCCATTCTTGGAAATATTTTTAAAACTCATCTATTTAGATGTCTGAAAGCATCTCCTTCATTTTTTTTAGTCACTTCTTTTACATGATCAAATCACTGCCCTTTCATGCCCCTCTTCATTCTTGAAAGCAAAATAGTTGCACGGAGTGAGGTCAGGTGAGTAAGGTGCATGGAGCAAGAGAGGCATGCTGTTTTTTGCCCTGAACTGGCTCACCAAGATGGAGCAAGTGCATTGTTGTAGTGGCAAAGTCAGCCTCCCACTTTCCATAAATCAGACCTTTTTTTGTCACACACCATTATGCCATTTTTTTCAGGACTTCTCCATAGAAAATTTGATTACGCGCTGGTGGCAAGAACGTCAAATTCACTATCCCCTTCACATATGAAACCAGACCAATCAGCATAGTTTTTTGGAGGGGTATCCCCTCGTAATACTTTTATTTGCACATTTGACAGTGGACGGAGATTTGGGTTGTTTATACTTTCCTGCTACTCTGAATAATGATGCTATGAACATAAATACTTTTGCATGGATATATGTTTTCATTTCTATAGCGCACACACTTCTGAGTGGAACGTTTAAGTCATATGGCAGTACTGTGTGTAATCTTCTTAAGAGCTGCCTTCTTATTTTTCAAAGTGGCTGCATCCTCCTACATCACCATCACTTCTATATAAGCGGTTTCCATTTTCTCCATATCTTCATGGATACTTGTTATTCTCTGGCATTGTTATGACACCCCCTCTCGTGGTGTGAAGCCATATTTCATTGTGGTTTTCCTTTGCATGCCCTCATGATGAATGATAGCGAGCATCACCGCCTTGTCCTAAGAGCAAGTTGAATGACCCCATCTGTAGAATGAGGATGTGTGTGTCTGTGTGTGTCAGAACATGCAGTTTTGGGCCAGCAGGAGAGAATCACATCCAAATTACATTTCAGAGTGGTTAAGGTAGTCAAATATTCCATGGTGGTAAAGCTGCTTCAATTGACTTTGCTGGAAACAAGTCTCATGAGCAAGGTCAAAGATTCATCAAGAGCCCCACCAAGCCTTAGGCAGAAAAGAATTTAGCATTTAGAACTCGCATTGTCTGTCTGCCTTGTGCTGACTTCTTTTTTTTCTTTGAGTACAAAACCTCAAATGGTAGAGGTGAATGGGGGCTCCGTTATGGTCACCTCTGTGGAGCTAGAGCAGTGGTTCTCAACCTTCCTCATGCCACAACCCTTTAATACAGTTCCTCATGCTGTGGTGACCCCCGACCATCAATTTATTTTTCTTGTATGAGCCAGAGGAATATTCTTATCAACTACTTTGTGAATGCAAGTTTTTTTCTGGAAAGATTTTTTTTTTTTTTTGTGGGCATCACTGCCTCTGGTGGTCGTGGGAGCTACCCAGCCGCCGCTGGATTTGAACCGCCAAGCCCGTGGGCTGCAGTTCCGCACTCAACCACTTACGCCACCGGGGCTCAGCCCTCAATTTATTTTTGTTGCTACTTCATCACTGTCATTTTGCTACTGTGAGGAATCGTCCTGTCAATATCCGATGGGCAGGATGTCTTTTCATTGTTACAAATTGAACACAATGAAAGCATCGTGCTTCCTCACAAAACAACGTGTAATCGTTGATTGTGAAATACTTTTTTCTAATGACAAATCAAAGAAATTTTGTCTTGAAGCATGGGGTAGCATGGGTCACGGTCTTCACACTAGTTACCCCTATGTGGATGTACCTGCGCTTGCTTTCTGATGGTCTTAGGCGACTCCTGTGAAAGGGTGAAAGGGATTGCGACGCACTAGTTGAGAATCACTGGATCAATTTTATTGATCAAATTCTAGATCATTTTTTCTAAATGTTGGTAATTGGGCTTCCTGGGGGTGCTGGAACAATCCTTGATCAAGGGAGAGAGAGGAAGCAAACTTTGTTTTGCTGTATTTTTTAAAAGTCTTTTTACTGGAGGCTTGTACAACACTTATCACAATCCAAACACCCATCCATTCTGTCAGGCACATTTGTACACTTGTTGCCCTCATCATTCTCAAAACATTTGCTTCTTACTTGAGCCCTTGGTATCAGCTCATCTCTCCCCCATTTCTTCCCTTCCCCTTCCCTCATGAACCTTTGATAACTTATAAATTATTATTATTTTTCTATACTTACACTGCCCTATGTCTCTCTCCCTTTATCTACTTTTCTGTTGTCCACCCCCCAGGTAGAGGGTTATATGTAGATCCTTGTAATCTGTTTCCCCTTTCTACCCCACCCTCTCTCCACCCTCCTGGTATGGCCACTCTCACCACTGGTCCTGAAGGGATCATCTGTCCTGTATTCCCTCTGTTTCCAGTTCCTATTGGTACCAGTGTCCATCCTCTGGTCTAGCCGGATTTGCAAGGTAGAATTGGGATCATGATGGGGGGGATGAGGGGAGGAAAGCATTAAAGAACTAAAGGAAAGTCATATGTTTCATCGTTGCTACACTACATCCTGACTGACTTGTCTTCTCCTCGTGACCCTTCTGTAAGGGGTTATCCAGTTGTCTACAGATGAGTCTCCGGTCCCCAATCTGCACTCTCCTTCATTCACAATGATTTGATATTTTGTTCTTTGGTGCCTGATACCTGATCCCTTTGACCCCTTAGGATCACACAGGCTGGTGAGCTTTTATCATGTGGGCTTTCTTGCTTCTCAGCCAGCTGGTTGTTGTTTACCTTCAGATCTTTAAGACCCCAGACGCTATGTCTTTTGATAGCTGGGCTCCATCAGCTTTCTTCACCATATTGGCTTATGCACCCACCTTGTCTTCGGTGATAGTGTCAGGAAGGTGAGCATCATGGAAAGCCAATTAAATAGAACAAGGGGTATTTGAGTGGACGTTCAATGTCGATCTGCTACCTTAATACTTTATATATAATATAATATATATATGCACATAGATCTATTTACCCGTCCTCACATATAAATACATTTATATATGTGCCTGACTTTATTTAGATCTCTATAGATGCTCTTTGTCTCCTACTACTTTGCTGTATTTCTTTTTACTTTCCTCTTGTCCCACTATCATGCTCTGCCTTCATTTGGGTTTCACTAATTCCTTTTGGTTACATTGCCCTTGATCAAGTTCTCCTACATCCTCCCCACCACCTATTTTGGATCATTAGTTCCCTTGTCACTGGGTTTGTTAACACCACTTCCTTTCCCCCACCTCCCCCTCTCCCGTCCCCCCAGAACTGTCCATCCTGTTGTTTTCTCCTCCAGGTTGTTTATCCAGCCTATCTTATCTAGATAGACCTGTGGGAATAATAACATGCACAAACACAAGACAGAGCAAAACAAAACAAAACAATGAAACAAAACAAAACAACAACAACAACAACAAAGCCAGTGACAAAAAAAGGGAGAAAAGTTTGTAGGTAGTTCGAGGACTGTTTGTTGGCCTTTAGGAAGTGTTTTCTGGTCAAGTCTGATGGGGTGCCATGCCCTGGTCCCCAATTTTAATTTTGGTACTCCCTCACGGCTTCCTTGCTCTGATGGTTGTATTTTTTAAGTACCAGGTTTACCTCTGTTGATCCCCTATACATAGTTCCCACTACTTTCTGCCCTATAACCATAAAGTAAGTGAATAGATATGAAAGCATGAAATCTTACCATCAGGGTTCCTCACAGGGAATTTTCCCTGGGTTAGTTCAAAAAAGAAATCAGCAACATCATGCCTACAACCTTGCTTTTGCAGAGTGGGACAATTCTGGAAAAATTCCTCAGACTTCAGGCTAGAGCATTTAGTTACTGTTGTAACACGACCTGGTCTGAGAGTTCCTTTTGGAAGTAGAACAACTTGTTCTGAAAAGCCATCATTTCAAACAGCATTCTTACCATCCTCTTAATTTTAGAGGGGGATAGATTCGTTGGGAGGGTAGAAGCTGGTTTGCAAACTTGTCTGGAAAACTTGCTTTTTCCAAATATGGGAACTTTCCCCTTCAAAGAGCCACTAAGTGGAATCTGACTTTTGGGGATCCTACAAACTTCAGTGTACTGTTAGCAACTTTCCTGGATTGTGTAGTGACAACTCATATATTAGATGGATGGAGGGAAGGGAGAAGGCAGGAAGGCAGGAAGGAGTGAAGAGAGGAAGAAATCTGTAAGATCTATTAGACTACTCTGTTCTGGGAATATCCCCAGTTATTAAAGACACAAGTCTTTTAATATACCACAAACTCCATATACCACAAAACATGAACACTATTTTATACACCACAGGAAGCCAGAGGGAGTTAACTATGCCTGTCATTTTATTGGTCAAAGATGAAGAGTAAAAGTGGAAGGGATTATCTTAAAAGTCAGGAAAGGAAATGAACATATACATAGGTTATAATTCATGACCCAAAGATTTCCTGATGTGCTTTTATAGAATTTGGGACAAAGTAGGCTTGTGGGAATGGGGATATGGTGGGGAAGAGGACAGAGAAAAATATTTCTTCTACAATTCTTGGATGGAGTGGGAATCGTAAAAGAGAAGAAATGGTATCATGAGAACAGAACTTGTTTTAATGATGGAATCTAATGGAAAAATGCATGGCACAATTTTCACACCCTCTTCAATGCTTTGCATTTCCTAGAATAAAGCATTTACTTTCAGCCTAAGAATAAGACACACACAATTTTTTTTGGGGGGGGGGAGTGTTTATTGCTTTCAAATACCTATTGATTAAAATCAACTATTGATTTCTCTTGCAAGGGTAAGAGATGTAAGGGGCGGGAGAAGAGGTACTGGAGAAGCTACAAGGTAGCTTGCAATGTCTGTCCGGGTGGTCCAGGTATCCAGTACTCAAAGACTTTTCTGGTCATCATTTTATTTTCATTAATCCTTTTGAATTCTTTGAAGGATTAAGATAAGTTACATGATAACTTGGTACATGGTAACTTATAAGTTACATGATAAGATAAGTGTTTTTTTTTCTTCAAGTTCACCTTGTTAATCCACTTGCTGGAGGGGATCCATAGGCTGATTGAAATGTTAATGAAAATTGGAGTGTGTGCAGCCTATCTGTAATATTTACTAGGACTACATGGGAGGCTAGAGTGCTGTAAGGATACCAACTATTGAAAAAGTCAGACTATTTACATGCCAAAATTGATATAATAACATTCTTCTGTAAGAATAAGCAAGTAAACATACAATCTTCTGGGAGATGTTGGTCTTGTAGTTTGGTGAAGAATGGTTGCATTGAAAATAGAGAAGTTAAAATATCGTTCATTTCTTTCATTGTAACCAAAAGCTGTTTTATTTGAAAAGTGAGATTTGGACACATTAGACAAATTTGCATCATGACCAATGTTGGAAGGGGCTTCAAAAGTTCATGGAGGGCTGAGCCCCGGTGGCGTAGTGGTTGTGCGCGGGACTGTGGCCCACTGGGAAGGAGGTTCAATTCCAGCAGTGGGGCTGAGCCTCCTACTCCCACCACGGGAGAGCAGTGATGCCCGCCCCCCCCCCCCAAAAAAAAAAGTTCATGGAAATATGGAATGAAAAGATAATGGAGGTTTTCCAGGAGCTTTTGTAAGCTCCTTATATAATTGAAAATGATAGATGTTCAATTGCATGTATAGATCCAACATAAGGATAGGTAGTAATCATAGTTTGAAAACCCTAACCAGGATATACCGTAAGTCAAATCTTGTTCTGTTAGCACCCATTTCCCATGCTCTGTTTGAATGCTGGTTCTGTGCCAGCACTACTAGTTTCTGGGCAGATGACAATATGCTTGAGTCACACATTGGGATTGTAGCATTGACTATGTGGAATGGAACCTGACTCAGAAAAATCTAGGTCGAGTGATTATTGTCAGAATTAATCATGGTTAATTGAATATTACAAACTCTACTCTGATTTTATGAGTACTCTTTCTGATGTGACAAAAGTGTCAGTATTTGTACACATGCCTTCCTGTGGTATATAAAATAGTGTGCATGTGTTGTGGTATATGGGGTTTCATTAATACAAGTCCTGAAGCCTGCAATTTAGAAATGGGTTACATTCCAGAAGTTTGTTTACAAGTCACTTGTTCAGAGTTGGGTTCTAAAACCAATCAACAAAAATCTATTTAACCTATAAAGTAAATGCAACAAAGCACCAGCCTTATAATTAAAATTAAACACTAGGTTTGACAGTGTGTTTTTATGGCTGAGGGCATTTGAAGTTCAATAGGTAGTGTTAAAAGCGCAAATCTCCGAGAAGCAGCTTAAAAAGCGGGTTGGGTATACTCCCCTAATTCTAAGATAATAAAGGGAGCTATCAGCAAGGCAGGAGCATGCTCTGGTTTTGTGGGGACCTGAAGACTATCCTAGTAGTCTGTGGGTAGAAAAGAATACACGATAATACGCACAAGATCAGGTCTCGGGCCTTGGAAGAGGCGCGAGCCAGCAAGAAGCCCAGAAACAAAAGCCTCCCAGTAAGACTTACAAATGACGTGAACATCAGTGGGGAGCACCTAAGGTACATGAGGGGTAGACTTTGGGGTTCTAGCATGACTACTGTAGGGGCTGGGATCTTTAACAGCTGGCCTGTTGGCTTCTATGCCAGGCCAGTGGGGTCAGGGGCAGGCTTTTGGAATGCCAGGACCTTTGATGTAGCAGGATGGGGCCAAAGATGGGAAAGGATGGGAAATTAGCCACAGGAGTGAAAGCACGGATAGGACTGCCCCAAGGCCAAACGTTGGGAGGGAGTGTGTGCAATGCTACAGCTGGATGCTACCCAGGGGGTTATCAGTTGCTGGGAAGAGAGGGTGGAGGGATTGAGTCAGCGTCAGGGAAGGGTATTGGAAGGGATTCAGGGAGGAGCATTCTCACCTGTAGTGACAGGTGCAAGGGCGAGGAGGGCTGGGTCCCATCAATTCCAATTGGGCAGTGAGGGATGGGGGACCAGAAGATCATGAGTCACACATTACCTGTCATTAGTTTGCATGATAACACTTAAATTATGCTAGAGCATGATTCGGGCGCACATGACTAGAAAACTCCCAAGCTTTCCAGAGGAATCTGAACAATAGGGTAGCCAACCCGCATGACTCTATAATTCATTGGCAGTAGTTGGGCTTACAATAAACCTTGAGGTGGTGACAAGGGATAGACCCTTAATCCTTACCCAAAGGCCACAGCTTGGTTGAGAATATGGGTCTTTTCTTAAGGAACAAAGGAGATGGAATTTAGACTTCTGACACTAGAACAGCTGCGACAAAGTCCATTGCAAAATGAAGAGTGAGTTTGAGCACCATTCCAAACAACTCCCAAATTTCCTCAAGACCCCAAATAAAACTCACTGCCACCAGGTTGATGCTGACTCCAGTCTTTATGGGAGTGGACAGTGTCATTTTTCTCTCACAGAGTGACTGGTGGGTTGAAACATCTGAACTTATGGCTAGCAGACCAACCTGTAGTCTACAGCACTACCCTGCTCTTCCCACCCCCATGATCTGCCTACAGTGCTTACTTGCTCTAAGAGTGGTTGCTGGATATCTTGTCTACTAATGGAAAGGTTGGCAGTTCAAATCCACTCAAGGGTGCCATGGAGAAAGTCCTGGTAATCAATCCACTTCCATAAAGACCGTCAGATATGGGCACAGCAGGAGGGAGTGGTATGTTCAAAACCCAGAAACCAGGCTATGCAATGGGAGGTAGGATTGTAGTGGGGAGTCTCCCCGGGCGAGTTAAGACCCTGGAGGATACACAACTGCTGCTGGAGGAAAAATACCAACTGCTGTTTTCCTCTGACCCCCCATTGAGTGCTATGCCTTTCACTAGCATAGGCCTAGGCCCTTGAGAAATGCAGTTTCTCAATGAGACTAGATTGACTAGAGAAACAAATCCAGAGACACTTGTGTGTCTCTGTGTGTGTGTGTAAGAGAGAACTTTATATCAAGAAGTAATTATGTTAAAAAGAGAAGTAATTATACATCAAAAAAACATCCCAGCCCAGTCCAGATCAAGTCCACAATTCGCTACTAGTCCATCAATTCCTCTTCAGACTCTGTAGCACCTGTAATGATGCCAAATGTAGGGAGATCGCAGGCTGGTAGGTGGAAAGTCTTGCAGATCCAGTCGCGGTGAGAGAACTTTCAAGGCTTTGGCTGCCATCAGTGTGGTTCCATGTATCTTTTCAACAGGAATCTGAAGCAGAGAGAGAACGCATCCTGACTCCAGGGAGGAAGGGAGGAAGTTAGCAGCATCCTCCTGGTGGGTGTGACCTTGTGACCTGATTGACAGGCTAGACCCCACCCCTTTACCCTTTCATCAAGTTGACATGAAATGGTGTAGCTACCACATTTCCTATAAACAAAGCACAGACCAAATTCATATGAGAGCTGACTGCAAGGTGGCAGCATGCCACAGAACATTGGAATTTTGCAGAATGTTACCAAACTCTTAGGATTTATAACACTCTAAAGATGCCACCATCTGGTATTATTTTGTTTCATAAGGAAAATATTATTGTATGACCCCTGAAATTCTTGGACTTGTCTTCGTTATTTTTAATATACAACTGTTTTGTGATTAAGAAATACAGGGCCCACAGGATAAAACAAGAAAGTTACATCAGGATATGGAATCAGCTTTAGTTTTAGCCACTCCTCACCCATGACCCACCTGGTTCTTTTACCCAGGGGCAAGCCCTATGGAGAGTTTTTCATATATTTTCCCATGTATCTACATAGCAACATAGTGAGGATGGTGAGACTGAAACAGGGCCAGATAGTCTTCCTATCTATTGTCCATACTCACTGGGTCACTGAGTGACCATACAGTAAGGGCATGTATATAATTTTCTCTATAAATGGGTCAGGGATATTTCCCCCTTACAAATGGTAGCATACCATACTGGTAGCATACTGCTCGACTGACCTAAGCTTTAACACCAATTAGAATGTACCAATTAATACCGAAAATAGTTCTTCTGGGAAATAAAAGCAGTGTGCCATTGGGTCAGACATGTGTCTAGTTGATGAAAGGTTATAAATCACAAGGATGCAGACATCCAATGTCCAGCCCATGATGCAAAGAATTCTCCAAGGCAGTAATTCAGCGGGAGCTTTGCGAGGCCTGTCAGAGTGACTCAAAGTTTTTGGAATGACTCACCAGGACTGAGGTTAAACACTCTTGGCTGAATCAGATCATTCAGAGCAAAGGTCTCAGATTTAAATCCTCGCAGTCCAGTATCTCATCTGGACATTGGTAGAGTAATTCTCAGCCAGGTAACAGGGTTATAAAAGAAACCAGAAACAATGCTACTATTGAATACCAAGGTAACGTCCCTCCGGATTAGAGTGTGTGTGTGTGTGTGTGTGTGTGTGTGTGTGTGTGTGTGTGTGTGTATGTAGGCTTGAGGGGAGCAAACCTGCCTCTTTAGAGTTGATTCTAACTCATGGGGACCCCATAGGATAGAGTAAACAGTCCCAAAGAGTTTCTGAGATTATGAATCTTGACGGAAGTGGACTTCTACCTCTGTCTCTCAAGGGGTGGCTGTAGGTAGGGTCCAATGAGTGACCTTTTAGCTAGCAGCCAAGTGCTTTAAGCACTGTGCCACCAGAACTCCTGTGTATTATGATCCACCCAACCCAGGAAACTCACACGGTGGATTCCTACTTGTGATGACCCCATTGGGCAGAGCAGACCTGCCCTTTGCATTTCTCATATTTCTTCTTCAGAGTGGTGAGTGATTTCAAACTGCCCACTTTATGTTTAGCAACTCAATTCCTAAATCGCTATGCCACCAACCACAACTATGTGTGCACTTGAGTGTGTTTGTGAGGGGTACACACAAATATGCATGTGTATGTGTGTATCATACACAAGTGTGCATGTGTACATACAAATGAGTATGCATGTATGTATACACAAATGGGTATGTGTATGTATGTGTGTATATATACATAAATATGTGCATGCATATATATACGCATACACTTACATACACATATATATTCACACATACAGAACATTTACTGGAAGGGACACTTTCCCATATTTCTGGATCAGGAACATCCTTCTGTGGTAGTTATATAATCTATTGTCAATTTGAGAGGATTATGAGTGAAGGGGTGGAATCTAGCCTGTTTAGCCAATATGGTTTCTGTGTGGGCGTGGCCTTCCCCTGAGAATTCTGCAAATTCTTGTATTTACTCGTTGGAAGCATGAGACTCTCTCTTAGTGGACTCCCTTTGAGACATTTCTAGGGAGAAGCCCCATGAAGTTACCCTGAGGCAGTCAGAGTTTTGTTGCTCAAAGAATCACATGGAAACCCCTGCCAGCACTGAGATACTTACAACGCCACTGGATCCACAAGACTTCTAACTCACTGTCCTGTGATCTTTCTGCATTTGGTGTCATTGCATGTCTTTCATGCGTCAGATGAGGACTTTATAGATTGGTTTGGGGCATATGGGCTAATATCGGACTTAAAGACTTGATCTGGACTGGGCTGAGATGGTCTTTCAATATTCAATTGCTCTTATATATAAACCTCTTTCTTATACACATATGAGTGCCTATGAATTTATTTCTCAAGTCTATCCAGATTAACACACCTTCTAAGCCTAGACATCATAGAAAAAATTACAAAGAGGTGAATAAACTAGGTTGACTTTAAGAACATTAACACACTGCGGACAGATCCTGAGTTCATCCAGTCTCCAATGTGTTAACTTGCAGATGGGTTTGAGATCTCCACAACTTCTCCACCCCTTCACATTGATTTTGTTGCTTCATTTTTAACTTCTTGATTGTAAAATATATGGTCTTTATGTTCCACACATAAAGAACCCCAAAATACAACACATTGAAAACATAATTTCAAAAAGAATGACAGATAATAGTGTGGTATGAATCATTAGCCTTGAGGTCAAATAGCATGATGGAAGGTTGGTAACATCACCTCTGATGTTTGATTTATCTGTACAATGGTTAGAACCATTATATTCATTGGGCTATTCTGAGGATTAAATGTAATATGTATAAAAAATACTTAGAGCAGGTCTTGGCATTTGATAGGCATTACATAGGCACTGATTATTTTTAATTTTTTAATTTGTTAAACTGGAAAAAGAACAAGAACACTCAATTCACAAGGTGCAATAAATATATGAATGCAAGGAAAATGTTCACGTTTACAATTTCTTCTAGAAACGTCTTGCCCTACTTTGAGGGAGGAGTAACTAATACTTTTTGTGTATGTGGCGACAAAACTAGAATGATGTTAAAATATAGATGTCAGGTATGCTTATGTTTAAAAAATAAAATGTAACAATTACAGAAGCATCAAGAGCAGAAAATAAAAGTCCCCTAACAACCTCTGCCAGTTTTACTATCTCCACATACATTCTGTTCCTAAGAGATAGCCACTTAGGTATACGTGCTTCCAGCTACTTCTGGATACAGCTATGCACACACGCAGCACACACATTTTTCTTATATAAATGGAATGACTGCTATTCCGTCACTTGCTTTTTCCATTCCACAGATAAGGTCTTTGATCTACGAATCGTGTGTCAGTCTGAAGAGACAAGTCTCACTACATTTAATAGTTATACTGTATTGCATAATAGGAGCATACCGCAATTTCTTGAACCAACTCATGACTGCTAAATTTTTGTGTCCTTTCCAATTTTTTTTTTCTGTTAGAAATATTCCGCGAGTCATCACACATAGCGATGTGTGAGTATGTCTCTGGGCTGGATCCCTGGCACAAAGCTACTGGGTCAAAAATCAGCACACTCAGATGTTTGACAGCTACTTCCAAGATCTGTGAACAGATCTTGTGAACAGATCTTTGTCGATCTGTATCCCTGACGATCGAGGAAGATTCTAGAGGAAATGGATGGACACTGTAGCTGCAGCAATGAGAGGGAGCACACACTTTTGAGAATGGCACCGGACCAGGCGGAGTTTTGTTCTACAGAACATCTATGGTAGCTAGCTATGAGTTGGAATGGATGCACCGGCCCCTGACAGCAACAAAAGCATGATAATTAAAAGAGTAAAAGCACCCAAGCAACCAAATAGGCAAAATACAAGTCCCATTGTGTTAGTCCGGGTAGACTAGAGAATCAAATTCATAAACACGCATATGGATACAAGGGAGGGGTTTATATGCAAGAGGAATGGAACGTTGAGAAAACATCCCAACCCAGTCCAGTCCTAGTCCATAAGACCGCTACTAGCCCACATGTCTGATACCAGTCTATAAAATCCTCTTCAGACTCACGAAGCACATGCAATGATGCCGAATGCAAGACAGTCACAGGCCAGTGGGGAGAAAGTCTTTGGATCCCAAGGCGTTGTGAGCATCTCAGCGCTGGCAGGGTCCTCTCCGTGGCTTCTCTGGCTCTGGGCACCAGTGTCCCATCAGCCGCAATGTCGAGCCAGCCTTGTCAGTCAAGTGTCTCCAAGGGAGTCAGAGAGGGTCTCCTGCTTCCAAGAAGGAAGTCCCGGATTTCCCAGAATTCTCAAGAGAAGGCCACACCCACACAGAGTTCGTGCGGGCTATCTCCAGATGGACAAGCTAGACTCCACCCTGACCCTCTCAATCCTCAAATGGACACCAGATTAGGTGATGGTCACTCTTCTCAAACACATGTCAACAACACAACTCCCAAATAATTAGCCCCAACTCACCACTATCAAGTTGATACCAACTCATAGCGTACAGGGGGCTTTCTAAGGCTGTAAGTATTCCAGGGAGCACACGGCCTCCTTTTTCTCCCTTGAAATAGCTGGCGGATTTGAACCACAGACCTTCCTTACCCAACAGGGCCTCCAGGGCTCCGTGAAGCAGACACATGGGCCCACCCTAAACGGTGGAGTGGTGGGTGAAGTGCTGTGTGGCTCACTGTAAGGCCAGCCGTTTGAAGCCACTCAGACAGGTTTACAGCCTGAGGAACCCCGAGGGGCCCCTTGGTTTGTCCCAGAGGGTGGTTCTGATGTGGAATCAACTCAGATGGCAGAGAGAGGTAGGTCGTTCCATTTGGAGTAGACCCAATTTTTAATCAAGACCAGTGCCCTCACCCCATTCCCCATCCCCGGTCAATGGTGTCCCATTTAAAATTGGTCACTTTATAATCTAGCAGCTCTAAGAGCTTCTCATGAGGACCTGGGGACCTTGGACACACTGTTGTCAAGTCACCACCTCACCCTGACCCTGAGTTCGGTGTGGCTCACCTGTGGGCCCTGTGAAGAAGGTAGCTAGCTGGTAGAAACAAGAAGCCAGATTCCCCAGATGGGAGAGGAAGTTAGATGTATTCAAAGATAGATGGGGTGGGGGAGGCATAACTGTCTACCTGCCAGCCATGGCTGTCTGCCAACCCCTCCAGGGGGTAAGCCTTGGCCTTCCGTGGGTAACAAAGGATGGATGGATTAGGTAAATCCCCAGCTTTTTGTTTTGGACTCTTTTGTTTCACACCGATCCAGCATCTTTCTGGTCAACGTACTAAACTGGGTCTGTGGACAAATAAAGTGGACAAATCTCGATTCTCTTTTGAAAAATACTGTCATGTGGCATAGAAAGGCATCTCTCCCTGTCCCCATCCACTGTAAGATACAGGCGGAGGTCAGACCCGTCCCCGTCACACGGACACACCGCATTCATGAAGTGTTTAGGACGAAGCTCAGTGAGAAGTGCTTTTATATATGGTCTCACACCGTCTGGGCGGCACACCTTTTGAAACGGATCCCGACGCATCCTTATTAGACAGCTGAGGCGAATCTGAGTCAGGAGGAAGTTACGGAACTTGTCTGCGGTCCCATAACTAATCAATAACCAAGCTATTTTGACTTCATGGTGACCTGAAATGTGGTTGATTAGCCTCTTCCAGCTGTTCCCCATGAGGAAGATGAGGACGTCTGCTTCTGTCAAGATGTCAGACCTGGAAACATCATGAGGTAATTGTACTCTGTCCCATAAGGTCACTGTGAGTCATAGTTGATACAATGGCATTGGGCTTTACGAAATAATTATACCGCATTCCCAAGTGTGGGAAATCCTAACCCTGAACATACCTAAAGAGCAGGTTGGATCTGTTTTACCCATGTAACTCTTCTGTCTTCCTTTAGGTATTTGTACTTGTGGACCTGCCAATCTTTTGTGTACGTCCCCCTAAAATGCCTCATGGTGTGGTACTCTCCCCAAGCACCAAGCACACATCATAAACTGTTTGCCCAAGAGCATGGAACTCGGAACCCAGTCATTGGCTTCCCATACCAGTGCTTGAATCTACTTGCAGGCAAAGCATCTGGCGTGCTCCCCGGGAAGAAGTGTCCTCTCTCTTAATCCCGATCCCACCGACTCTGTCATGCATGACACTTAGCAAGGAAGGAAACAAGGTTTATCTGGAGGCTTTGACCATTAAGGATAAGTAAGGAACAAGTTTTTTTTTTTTTTAATGGTTAACAGTCCTCGATTCTTATTAATGATTAAAAAAAAAAGACCTCCCTTCCCTATGGTGGTGCTTTGAATCAGAATTCACTCCATGGCGGTGAGTTCAGGTTTTTGTGAGGTTCAGTCAAGCTGCCATCAGCTCCTCCCATGACGAAGCTTAGAGGAAACTCTGATGCTGAGAGAGAGAGAGAGAGAGAGAGAGAGAGAGAGAGAAAGAGAGAAAGAAATTGAGGTCACCCAACAGTTAGAGCATGACAGGTGATGAACTTCCACCCCCTTCTGCCAGCCACCGTGTATCACACACGTGGCCCTCTTCCTTTTGTTGGGACTTTCCCTTGGTTTAATGGTTTCAGAGCAGCTCATAAGGGTATTAATATAGTTTGACGTCCGTTGACGTTTCCAATCTGACCAAATCCACTACTGTCCAGTCAGTTTCAACTTGCAGGAACCCTTTGATGGAGTTTCTGAAACTGATCATCTTTCTGTGAGCCGCCAGTCTCCTCTTTTTCCCCTGGAGTGACTGGTGGGCTGGAACCCCTGATAGCACGGTGAGCAGCCCCAGGCTTAACTCGCAGCAATTCCAGAGCCCTTTCACCTGAAGGTCTCAAATGAAACTAATCTCCCTGCCATTGAGTTGACTCTAATGGAGAGGACCCCTACAGGATGGGGTTGGGGGGGGGGGGGGAAACTGCCCCTGTGGGTTTTTCAAGAGTGAATATCTTTAATGGGAAGAGAACGCTTCATCTTCTGCAGTACGAGGCTGGTTCTTCCAAATTCAGACCTTATGCTTGGCAGCCCAACTCGGAAGCCACAACACCACCATGGTTCTCTCTACACCACAGCTCACGGGGTTTCATGCGGGACGTTTGCCCCTCCTCCCTCTGCCAGAATGTCTGAGAGCCAGCACTTGAGATAGGACCTGACCCAGAAGAGCAAGGACCGTGCACCCAGCCAATGTTCTGGACGATGTTCACGACACCTTGTTAAGTGAAAACAGCCGAGAATGGAACAGCAGTGCACTTGAGATATGTACAGAAAAGACTGGGTGGATTGGCATCCATGATTCCTTCTAGATGGGGAACATGGATGATTTCACTTCAGTTTTCATCATCTCCGAAATTTAATCTACTGCATGGCTGTCGCGAGTGAGGCATGGGATAGCCTCAATAAGTATATGTTTCTGCGTATCATGCACATGCTAGATGAACTTCTACTTTGTCTGCAATAAAAGTGGAACTGCTTTGCAAAGATGGTCTCCTATCTTTTAAGAAAGGTTTTATGTCCTTGAAAGAAAACCCAATGTACAAAAATCCCTGGCTTACACACAAATCCATTTTCCAAATGGATCTACCACACGTTTCTTTCTTTTTAAAAAATAGAGTGCTTTCTAGCACTCAGTGTCTGAGACCCTTTGCAAGAAAGAGGGAAATGAAAATTGAGATGCTGTCTACATTATTTACATCCCTGAGGGGGTCACTTTTTTTTTTTTTTTTTTTTGTGACCCAACTTGGACTCAAGGCATGAGAAAAGTCAACTCTCCACAGAGTACAGATGCCGCATTCTACTGGGAGCCAAGGTGCTTTCCTGCTCATCCACCTTTCTAACAGGCTGGACGAGTTCAGCTGGCGGCAGAACTCTGCTGTGGCTGCCTCTCCCCTCCGCCCACCCCTTCTCCCACTCCCAGGAGGCTGCTGCTTGCCCTCCTCCATCCTGACGTCAGCTAAACTGGAAACCAGAGGACAGTGAGGTGCAGCCCGAGGTCAGATCAGAGTAACACAGCCGTCACCTTTCCCAGAGTCCACTGTAGAACAGGAGCAACTATGGGATGCTGCCTGGCCTGGACAGGCAGGGCCCAGTCTGCGCTATGTGCAAACTGGGTTTTAGTGTATAACCAGGACCTGAGTCCTGGGAACATTCAACCCGCCCTGCTCTGCGGGGCTTGGGGTAAAAGCAGCAGACTCTCCTTCCAGTCTACATCTGAAAGGAGTCTCAGGGCAATCCTAGGAGATCAAGCTTCAGCTACTGCCTGAGAGGTGGGTCACAGGAGCCCCACAAGAGTGATCGGCTCGATCTGGTGATCCACAGGAGCGTTCTCTGCACCTGTGGGGGTGTTGGGAGTCAGGATAGAATCTGTGGCAACGAACAAGAACTATCAGAAAAGGAAAAAAAATATGAAACGTAGCCTTCCTAGAACCATCAGCAATTTGTAAGTAGCAAAGAATGCTATCTGAACATATTTTTTTAATTAGAAAATCATTTTATTGGGGGCTCATACATTGTTTTTCACAATACGTAAATACATAGACTGTGCCAGGCCCCTTCACATGTCTGCAGCTATTGTCATTCTCCCAATTTCTGCTTTTCCACTTGAGCTTCCCCATCCTTTCCCTTCTGTCCCTGCTCCCCCCTCCTCCACCAACCCTCAATACTTTATAAATTATTATTGTTTTTTTCATTTCTTACATTGCCCAACCTCTCCCCCGGCCCACTCCTTTGATATCTGTCCTCCAGATAAGAGGTTATGTGTAGATCCTTGTAACCGGTTCTGTTTCTCTACCCCACCTTCTCTCCACCCATCAGGTAACTCCAATCTCACCACTGGCCCCAAGAAAATCATCTGTCCTGGCTTCCCCATATCTCCAGTTCCCCTATCTGCCAGTGCACCTCCTCCAGTCTAGCTGGATTTGTAAGGTAGAGTTGGGACCATGATAATTGGGGAAAGGAAGCCTTCAGGAACTAGAGGAAAGTTGTATGCTTCATCGCTGCCTCACTGCACCTTGACTGGTCTGTCTCCTCCCCATGACACTCCTGTAAGGGGGTGGGTCTTAGGTTCCCACCCTGCTCTCCCCCTCATTTGTAAAGAAGATAACATTCAGAGCTTCTTATTTTTTTAAATGGCATATTCATATGATATGATGAGCTCAAAAGATAGTTAAAATTGTCAACTGTATCTAATAAATAATTTGGAGTCCAAGATACATAAATCTTTGGCCTAAATTCACAGATTATGTCCTTAAATGGTTCTTTTTAACCTGCCTTTCTTTATCCCATCCCTTAGCCCTCTTCCCCTTGTTCTCTTTAAATAACTATGGACCTTAGTTAGTGCACTCTTAGTTCTCTAGGCTCCTAGAACAGCAGAAGTCCTAGATGGCTAACGCTAACAAACATAAATGAATTACTTCACCTCTTAAGAGGCTAGAAATGGGAATGTAGGCTGCCAGCTCTAGGGAAAGGCATTCTCTCACTGGAAGAAGATCACTCAGCATCCATCGACCCTGGCATTCCTTAGAGATCTTCATGTGTTTTGGCATCAATATTCATTCTCTGGGTGTAAGAAGTTCTCAGTGCAAGAACCCTGAGTCCAAAGATAGACAGCACTCCTGGCTTTTTCCTTGATAGTAGTTAGGTCACTCTGATCTCTGTTCACTTGTTTAATCTATTTTATATCTCAAAAGGGATTGACTCAAGAGATAGCCCAATGTTTTTTGCTAGACTAATTTTGTAGATGTTATATTTGTGACTATATCTTTGAATACAATTGTCTCTAATCCTGTCCCATTAACATCATAAATTTAGGATTTGTAACACATCAGATAATTACTTAGGATCAAAAAGTGGAGAGTTATATAATATTAGAAGTCATCCCTGGTCCAGTTGACACATGTTTTTAGAGACAAAATGACAGCATTCAATCCATATTATCCTCCTCTCCATAAAACTCCAAATCATAATCTCCCTCTCTTAAAATCTTTCCAAATCAGAAGCACTGGCCTCTTTTTATTTATCTACTTTAATCATTTTATTGGAGGCTTATACAACTCTTATCACAATCCATCATCCATCCATTGTGTGTCAAGCACATTTGTACATTTGTTACCATCATCGTTCTCAAACATTTGCTTTCTCTTAAGCCTTTGGTATCAGCTTCTCATTTTTTTCCTCTCCTTCCCTGATTCTCCTACCTCATGAACCCTTGATAATTTATAAATTATGATTATTTTGTCATATCTTATACTGCCCAATGTCTTCCTTCACCCACTTCCCTGTCTCCTTTTCAACACCTTCTCTTTTAGCTCCTCTCAACTCCTCCTCCCTCCCCTGCAATCAAAGAAGCCCATGTTCTTTGCTTATCATTTGGGTGGGACAGATTCAGGAAAGGAGAGACCCAGGTGCTGTGACCTTGTGGAGGATGTGCAGACATGTGGGAAAGTGACCTGAGAATGGTGACTTCTGTGCCTTTTACAGAAACCCCAGGCTGAGGGCAGCTTCTTTTCCTGGACTGAGCTTTGATTTTTCTCTTTGCCATGAATGGATCCCTAGGCTCATAGGAGATTTTCAGCAATAATATGCGTTGGTTGACTTGATCGAGTGATTGGGGGAAGGTCTAAGATGAAGTGACCTCTAAACTCCTTTCAGCTTTCTGCAAAACTCAAGTATCCTTGCCATCTAGACAGAGGATAGGCAGCCCTCTGAAAATTTGACTCATTGACTCACTTATCTGTTTTTTCTTAATGAGCAAATGGAATTTTACTGGGGAGCGAGATACAAGACAGTGACTTCCTCCTTTGGACTCCAAACTTTTTGACTGTAGATCTGTCAATGGACTGCTAATGAAAAGACCTTTGGGTCCATGGAGGAACTCCGAGGACAATGGAACCCAGGGATAGAAGTTAGGAGTACTAGATGTCCAACCAGAAAATTTCTAAATTGCTCACAAGGCACTAATGAAAGTGACATGCCATGGTTAATACATATTTGTTGATGGATTAAAGAACATGAAATACCTGGGATACCTTTGATAAAAAAAATCTTAGACCTCTAAGCTTATATCTCGATGAAGACCCAAATGTCAATGGGCATGCTGGTTGCAATGAACAAGGAGCCATTTTAAACCATCTTTCTAAAAGTTCTAAACAAAATTTTTTTGAGCATAAAAATGATTCTTTATGCCCTCTCCCATGCAATGGGAGAAATTTTTTTAACTCAAAATAAACTATAGGTTTGAGAGGTAAAAAGTAACACTTCACGCATCCCAGAAGAAAATATAGGACACAATCCACCAAAGAAATTAAAAAAAAAAAAAAAAAAAGAGGAATCGCTCTTTTATAATCGTCATACTTTGATTCTATCCAAGAAGTTTTTCGGAAGAGGAAAAGACAAGTTTCATACCGGAACATGAGTTTGGAAATCACATGCGCATCAAGAATCTGATCCAGAATGTATCCAGAAGTCTTAAAATGTCGCTGTAAGAACACAGACAACCCAACACGGGTGGGTAGGGCACTCTGTTAAATACTGTGTTAAGAATAATGGACACTCTGCCTGGAAGTGAGCCCCTCATTGTGTCCATGCCGCCATAACCCGCATGGGGTGTCACTGCACGTACATACGGTAAATTATTTATTCATAGCTAAAATGCAAGTAAAATTTGGTTTTGTTAAAAAAAAAAAAGAATGGCCTTTATTTTTAAAAGATGCATGGCTAACAAATATGTGACAAGAGGTTCAAGAGTGTTTGCTCATTTGGGGAACTCAAAGCTCCCTTACTCCTGCAGCTAAGGTGACCCTTTCAGAGCCCCAGGGCAGGCGTACATATCCCTTCCCTCTCCCAGCTAAGCTACATGACACTCAGAATCTCATGACCTCGGAAGGATTATGACTAAGTTGCCAAACAAAGCATTGATAACACCACACCCTGCCCTTTTCACCTCAGCAAATGTCACCCAGACCTCCAGTGCGTCATCTGCCTCAGTGGGTATGCTGGCCAGGATTCAGCATCCACCAGAGGCCTCTACAACCCCTTGGCTTAGCCACTACGATGACGCCAGGTGAGCCCCATCAGGACTGGGCTGACTGTTGAGAAGGGGAATGTAGTCCTCCCTTTCTTTCCCTTCCAAGTCCCATCTCTAACCCTGTGGCCAAGGATCTAAGTCTCCTTGACAGTCTTTTGATGTCTTTGCCAACACCTTGCCAGGCCCTGGCTCCTTGTTTCACTGCTAGCTGAGAGCTTTGGTTTGAGGCTCAGAGGAAGTGAGGCGGCTTCAACTCTTAGTTGCTTACTGAAGCTCTTTAGCGTCTTATATCACCGCCTACCTGAAAATCCTCCGGGCCCCCAAAGGGGCGTAACAGAGCCTGGGCTGTCCAGGAGTGTAGTGTGTGTGTGTGTGTGTGTGTGTGTGTGTGTGTATGTATGTGTGTGTGTGTGTGTTTTCGGAGCTTCCCAAAGTTTATGGTTTGAGTTATGAGCCCTCCATTGAAGTTTCCCAGGTGTCTGGATAATCCGTTTGAAATGGAACTAACAGAAGTGACATGGGGTTTTCTAAGGCTGATGGACTCACGTTGTCTTCTCCCTGTCTTCTCCCTCTCTCTTTTCCTGTCTCCTTTCTTCCCACCAATTGCCGCAACGGGCCTTCTATGGTCACAAGACAGACTTGGTTTCCTGCAGAAATCACTCTCCTGCACTACTCTCCGCACCCCCCCCCCCGCCCCCCAAACAAAGTTGAGACCCAGGGTTCTGGCCTCAAAGAGAAGCCAATCCAAGAGGACAAGGGGAACTGAGTGGCCTCGGGAGATGTTTCTTCCACAAGGCTGGAAGGAAAAATAAAATCACAGCTCATTTGGGGGAATAAACAAGCAAAGGCGCTCAGCGAAATGGGAACACTTCTGTCCCAGTGCCACAGCAGAGGAAGGGGCTTAAAGACATTTAAGGAGGGGGCTGGTGGCCCCTCCCATGCTAGCCTTCCTCTTTCAGGTGTGGGGTTCAGGTCTCCAGGGAAACCAGGGCTTCTTGTTACCATTTTTTTGTGTGTCTGTTGCCCTCTTTTGGCTGCCTGATCATCTGGGAGCCCTGGAACTTCACTTTTCCATTTGTTCTTCCTCTACTGAGGCTAAGGGAGAAAGAAAATGGACTTTCTCCTGGGAGTGGGGCCTGGCCCAGTCCTTGGGACAAGTATCTATTCTTTCTTGCGGTAATTCTTCCACTGATTTTTTTTTCAAGCCTTTGATTTTCAAAGGAAATGCAATCCTTATGTTTCTACCTCATTTACACTCAATTTAAGAAAGACCTCTTTCGTAAGAGCCCTGTGATGTCCAAGGAGCTTCTTAGACACACATGGGCCTTTTCATGAGCCTCTGAAGAGTCGTCCACTTCCAAAGGAGGAAGCAATGCTTTCCAGCTCGACAATCTAACTCGACCCATGTGTGTGCATCTCTCTCTCTCTCTCTCTCTCTCTCTCTCTCTCTCACACACACACACACACACGTACAACTTGTGATTTAGACGAATGCTATAAACCTTAGCACTGAATTTTTGGCCAGCTCCTAGCCTTGCAAAGGAATCCATGCGTGTTGAAACTTCAGACTCTCTAAAGAGTCCATCGTGTGTGCTAACAACTCCATCCATCAGTCACTGAGCTCTGACCCGGTACTGACTCAGAGCCCCAGGAAACCACACACTCACATTCGGGAGGTCACCGGAGCACCGCGAGGCCAGGTGGACGATCATGGGTGTGGAGTCAGATGACCTGGCTCTGAATGACTGCCTTTGCTTGTTTGGTGAGTGGGGTATTCCAGTTGAGGAAGGCCTAGCACTCAACACAGCGCCTCCCCCCCAACTTTGACACCGGTAGACATTTGTAACAGTGTGATGACATTTTCGATGGTCCGCCTCTGGGAGGGACTCTGCTCCATTCATCCAACAATGCACAGGACAGCCCCTTGCAGCAAACGTGTCAATAAACCCACTGTCTGGCTCCTAGTGCCCAGTAGACTGAGCTGAACTACCCCCGGGGGTTCCAAGATGTAAGTCTTTATGGGTGGTGGCTGCCATGTGAGTCTCTGGAGGAGTGGCTGGTGGGTTTGAAATGCCAACCTTCGAATTTGCAGCTGAGTGCTTAAACATGGTGCCGCCTACACTTGACGATCACCGAGTCCATTGGGAATCATCAGCCATCCTCTGCAGGATTTCGGAAACTAGACACCTTGGTGGAAGCATATAGCTTGTTTTCTCCCATGGCATCGGTGGGCTCACCTAGAGTCTCATCGTCCAACGCCCAGCCCTCAGAACCACCAGGCGTCCCTCTAAACGTGGCAAGGCACAGAAACTCTGCTTTCGTGCAGAGCTGTTTCTCCCATGGCAGATGTGAAAGACCGACCTTCCCCACGCTCCCTGTGGAGCGATTTTATCAAAGGAAAGAAGAGGAAAGCTGCTGAGGTCAAAACAGGACCAGCTGGAGAAGTGTGCTGAGGCACACTCTCGCTGTTGTAGACTGGCGAGATACCCAGGAGGGAGGGTGGTGTCTGTGATTCCTGGGAATTTGAGGGGCCTAGGTGGGTGGGTGGGTGGGGGTAGGAGGCGGCGGCAAACAATCACTTATTCATGCCACCAAAAAGTTCTTTTAAGCATCTGCTGTTGTCCACATTCTTGGAAACTTTCCCCCATGCCCTTACCCTGCGTAGGTGTATCATAGTACCACAAAAAACTGACAAGTGTCAAAACCACTGAAATCCAGTCTGGGGTCCCTCCCCTGGCTCCAGTGGCTGTGGGCCCTTATCGGTAGCAGTGTGCATGCTCTTGTCTAATCTGATTTGTAAGGTAGAACTGAGGTCATGAAAGTGGGGGTGGGGGTGGGGAAAGAAGCACCAAAGAACTAGAGAAAAGTTGTGCTTCGTTGGTGCTATACTGCACCCTGACTGGCCTATCTCTTCCCTGTGACCCCTCTGTGAGGGGATGTCCACTTATCAACAGATGGGCATTGAGTCTCCACTCTGAATGCCGCCTCTCCCCGCCCCCCGCCCTATTCACATCAGCATGATTTTGTTCTGGGTCTTAGATGCCTGATACCTGATCTCATCAATATCTCATGATTACACAGGTTGGTGTGCTTCTTCTATGTGGGGCTTGTTGTTTCTCAGCTAGATGGCCGTTTATCTTCCAGTCTTTAAGACCCCAGAAGCTATATCGTTTGATAGCTGGGCACTATTAGCTTTCTTCACCACATTTGCTTATGCATCCACTTTGCCTTCAGTGATCATGTCGGGAAGGTAAGCATCACGGTGTGCCGGATTGTTAGAACAAATTGTTCCTGTATTGAAAGACCCAATGTGCATCTGCAACCTTAATTCTTAACATGTAGACATGAGTACATAGTTCTATGCTCCTTTCATAAGGAGAATATACATCTCTATCAATGTCCTTAGCCTCCTGGTTCTTTCCTTTATTTCCTTTTACTTTTCTCTTGTCCCACCATCATGTTCAGCTTTCATTTGAGTTTAGTAATTCCTCAATGCTACATTGCCCTTGATTAAGCCCCACTATGCATCCCACACCCTTCTTTTCATTGATTTTAGTTCACATGTTGTTCCCTTGTCCCTGGGTTGGCCTGCCCACCTTACCTTCTGCCTTCCTTTCTTCCATTTCCCCTTCCCCTGTATCACCCTGGAACCATTGGCCCCACTCTCTTCATTTCCGAATTATTTATTCCATCAATCTTATCTGGATAGACATGTAGGCACTTCAATAAGTGCAAAGAACAGGCAAAGTCAAATAAAACAACAACAAATGTCAAAACCAGCAAAACAATAACAACAGCAAAAACAAAACTAAAATAACAATAACTAAAAGAAAGCCACTGACAAAAATGGAAAAGCCTATAAGTAATTCCAGGTCTGTTTATTGGTTTTTACAAGTATTTTCCAGTTGAGTCTGATGGGGTGCCACACTCTGTCTCCAACGTCTATTTTTGGTATTCCCCAGGGATTTCATCACTTTGCTCCCCCAGCTGCTCTGTGGCACGCCCTTAGTGTTTCACCCTAGCATGATTACCCTGTCATCTTCTATGGTTCTATTATTAGAAGGGTTAGAGGCCCTTTCTGTTTTTTGACTTCACTTTCTGGCCATTCACAACCATCCTCTTAACCCCCTTGTTCTTCTCTTGGGACAATCTGTGCCTTTGGTATTCTATCCCATTTACTGCATGATTTTTCTACCTCCATTTTTTTTGTTTGTTTTTATTCCTATGGCCTTCCCAATGTTTTCAGTGCCAAAAAAGGAGCTATGATGGAGAAGAGGTTTGGTGCTCAGCTAGCCAAAGGGCAAGTGCTTGGGACTCTCCAGTCTCTCCACAGGACAGAGATGTGACAGTTGGGTTTTTCAAAACACGTATAGGCCAGGCAACTGTTGGGGGCTCTCTACTCTGTCCCGCACAGAGTCCTTCTCACTAAAAATTCACTGCCATCCAGATGATCCTGATGCACAGTCACCCAACAGGCAAGGTAGGACTGTTCATATGGGTGTCCCAAACTTTGTTTGCAGGGGCAGCAAGTCACATCCTCTCCAATGCAGTGGCTGGTGGATTCCAACCACGGATTCTGTGGTTAGCAGCCCATTGAGTACCTTACTCTACCACCAGGGTTCCACGGGTTGGTTGGCTGATCTTCAGCATCTTCCTCGGCCACGAATGGGCGGGTTTTCTTGCTTTTGGTGATGAGCTCTTCCTTTAAAGAAAAGAGTTAAAATGTGAACATGTGGGATCCCCGATTTGGGATTTATTTATTTATTTATTTATTTATTTATTTATTTATTTATTTATCTATCGAGTCTTCCTTGGTACTTGTGGCAGTCACCTAATTTGGTGTCAATTGGAGGATTAAGAGTGTAGGGCTTGAGGGCTGAGGCCCGGTGGCATAGTGGTTGTGCGCGGGACTGTGGCCCACTGGGACGGAGGTTCAATTCCAGCAGTGGGGGTGGGCCTCCTCCTCCCACCACTGGAGAGCAGTGATGCCCACAAAAAAAAAAAAGAGTGTAGGGTAGAGTCTAGCCTGTCAATCTGGAGATAGCCAATGAGACCCCAGTGAGGACATGACCTTCTCCTGAGAATTCTGGGAAATCTGGGAAATTTCCCCATTGGAGGTGAGAGGCTCACTACTCAGTCCCTTGGTGATGCTCTACTGACAAGACACAATGGTGACTCCCTGTGAGACATTCTGGAGAAGATGGGCTTATCCTGATGGAACCAGACCTCTGAAGCTGGAGAAGCCACAGAGAGGTCCCTATTAGCACTGGGATGCCTCTATTGCCACTGGATACAGTTGATAGACCCTGAGCCCTGGAAACTGAAGAAGCCATGGGGAGACCCCTGCCAGGGTTGAGATACTTCTACCACAACTGGAAACACATGACTCTGCACCCACTGGCCTGTGATTGTCCTGGCGTCATTGCATGTGCTTCATGAGGTCGAAGAGGACTTATGGATTGGTCTGGGACCTATGGGCTATGATCAGACTTATGACCTTGGACTGGACTGGGCTGGGCTGTTTTCTTGAAGCACAGTTGTTCTTGTATCTAAAGCTTGTTCTTATAAGCATAGGCGTGCTTATGCATTTGTTCCTCGAGTCTACCCAGTCTACCACAGCACAGAGGATCTTTTCTTTCCTTGCACCTAATCCCCTGGGACTCTTTTACTGTCTTCTACGTCTGTGTAGCCTAATCTAATTAAAACGATAGAGAAGAGCAAAGTCAGCCGACAAAGACAACCAGGGGCAAGATGGTCAGCTCCTGGGTTTGGCATAAAGTGATCCTGGTGGGGAGGCGCTGGGTGGCGTCATGGTTGTGTTGAGCTGTTAACTGAAAGTTCAGCGGTTCAAAACCACCGGATGCACCATGGTAAGAATCCTCGTAGAGTTATAGTCTTGGAAACCCCCCGGGGGCGGGGGGAGAGGCGGGAGGATAGTTCTACTCAGTTCTCTAGGGTCATTATGAATTGGCATCTATTTGACAGTGGCTTAGTGGGCTATGGCTTTGCGTCAACCCTAGGGGCTTCGTGGGCCTCTAACCACAAAGTCAGCAGCTCAGAGTCCACCCTTGCTCCACAGGAAGAAGATGAGGCTGCCCGCATCCCTACAAGCGCACAGGTTGGGAAAGCACTTCCTTGATTATAAGCGTAGAGATCACCTTGTATTCTCTTTGCTTTCTAAAAGCCATTACTCTCTTAGAAGAAAAAAAGGAAGCAATTCAGGTACAGACCATGTGTCTTAATAGCCTAAATGATGGGGTGTAGTGAGTCTTGGCGCTAAAGGTACCAAATGAGGTCCTCAAAATTCTCAAACTGCTGCAGGCTGCAACAAGGAAAATCTGTTGTTGTCTTCTGAACTACACCTGGTTTACTTCTTTTAACTTTAAAAAATGCAGTCCTGTTATATGCATGGTGGTTTCAGATCTGCAATAATTTGTACAATGGTGTATTCTCAAGTATGCCTTAAGCAGAACAAATGTGTTTTCTATATAGCTCCTTGTTTTAATGAATGTGCAATATAAATTTAAGCAAACTTGTATTTTGTATATTTGTAAACGACAAAGTTAAAAAAATGAACGTTTTGTGGCGCTTGTATTTTGCCTACTCAAGGTGAGAATTACATTAAAAAAAAAAACCTATAATATTTTATCTGAAAAACAAAACAAAGCAAAACAAAATGGACAGGCTGGGAAACCCAAAGGGGGCAGTTCTATTCTGCCTTGATGGATCACTAAGGGTTGAAATCTACTCGACAATGAGCTTGGTTTTGGATGCGTGAGGTGGGGAGTTGGCGGAAAAGCTTCTCTTTTGATTATTCACTGTGTGGCGGTCCTATATTTGATGTCAATTTCATGATTGGGATGTAGGGGTAGAGTCTAGCCTGTCAATCTAGAGATAGCTAATGAGTAGTCCATGAGGCCTCTGTGTGGGCATGGCTTTCTCCTGAGAATTCTGGGAAGTCTCGCGGCACTTCCCTCATGGAGATGAGAGACCATCTTCCCAGTTGTTGGAAGTGGCTCGACTGACAAGACAAGATGGCAGCATCCGAGGAACTCAAAGAGCCGGAGGAGAAGCCACACAGCCTTACTCTGATGGAACCAGACCTGTGAAGTTGGAATAGCCACAGAGAGACCCCTGGCAGTGCTGAGATGTTTCTCTCATCAATGGATACTGCTGATGGACCCTGAGCCCTGGAAGTGAGGAGTCACGGGGAAACCCCTGCCAGAGCCGGGATTCTGCACCCACTGTCCTGTGACTTCGTGAGTCGGAAGGAGACTTTATAGGCTGGTATCGGACATATGGGCTAATATCAGGCTTATGACTTTGGACTGAACTGGGTTGGAATACTTTCTCAATGTTCCATTCCTCTTGCATATAAACCTTTCCCTTCTACCCATATGTGAGTCTATCAATTTGTTTCTCTAGTCTACCCAGACTCACACACACTGCAAAGATACTTCTTGTCTTGATAGAAGGCATCCTGGAGGAGTCTCTTGGGTAAACACGTCGTAGCCTATCGTACCAAAATAAGCAAGCAAGCAAACAAACTCACTTCCACTGAGTCCAGGCTGACTCAGAGCGACCCCCTGTGGGTTTCTGAGATTGTGACTGTTCATGGGAGGGGAGAGCCCAGTCTTTCTCCTGCGAAGCAGCTGGTGGTTTTCAATCCGTGACCTCCTGGATCACAGCCTAGTGCGTCACGACCACAGTTTCCCGGCTCCAAAGGGGAAGTTTTATTCTGTTCTATAGGGGTTTGGAAGAGTTGGAATCCACTTGATGGCAGTTGGTTTCATTTTTTTTTTTTTGCCTTAATCGAATCTGAACACTATTTGATGGGGCCACCCAAGACATCAGAGATGGGGAGGGATATCATGGAGCAAGAACTGCTAGAGAGGTGGAGGGAGTGGACTGGCCAAACGGTTAAGGACATCTCAGGTTGTGTGAAAAACAAACAAACAAAAAAACCCCATCTGTGAGCTCCCTAGGAACTGAGTTCTATTGATCCACATGTCTCTTGTATGAATTACAAAGGAAAAGTGATGTTACACTTACCACCTGTGTTGAATTTCCTTTCTAAAAAATCTAGATCGAGGTTCCTGATATCTAGTGTCACATGTAACCAAACAGTAGCACCACCGTAGGGGATTGTTGGGGGGGTGGGGGCAACTGTACCAGGTGGCACTCTCAGAAGGGGTGACACTGTGCTAGGCCGGGTTGACTAGAGAAACAAATTCAGAGACACTGATATGTGCATAAGAGAGAGCTTTATAACCAGAAGCTTTACATGTCAGAAAAGCATCCCAGGTCAGCACAACTCAAGTCTGTAAGTCTGATATTAATCCATAAGCCCCTCTTCAGACTCACTCAACCACATGCAGTGATACAGACTATAGGAAGATCCCACACCAGTGGGTTCAAAGTCCCAGGGATCCAATGGCTGTGGATGCATTTCCAGGGCTCTCACAGGTTGAGTGGCTTGCTCGAGCGAAAGGTGAAGACAGAAAGAGGGAAGAAGTTCCCAGGATCCTCCTTTGATAAGGCCACACCCACCAGGAGGGACCATCAGGTTGATTGACAGGCTATACTCCGCCCACATCTTCTTATGGGTGCCAGGTTGGCACAAAACCCTAACTGGCACAGACACTAAAACAACTGCCTATAAAACTTTCGTTCAGTGATTCATAAGAAATGTATCATTTTGTTTTAAAAATTGATGTCGTTAGTGTTAACAGAAACATTTTTCCTAAGTACAATTCACAGGTATTATTATATCTACCCAGCCCCAACTGTATGCTGATTTCCTTCTAGCATCTTCTCAGAGCACTGTTGGAAAAGCGTTGGCCTCAGCAAACCACAAGGTCTTGGTTCAAACCAGGTGCTCTGAGGCTGTCTGCCCCTGTCAAGAGGGGCTGCTTTGCAAGCCCTGGCCTGGGTCACCGCTGTGACTCTGAATCCACTCACTGGCAGTGGATTTGATTTGGGTTTTGCTGATGAACCATGGCAAGTATTATTCTGTGAACCTCGATCAATGACATTTTTGAGGTTGAAGCATAATTAAAGGAGAAGACAGAAAACAAACAATCCAGCTTTCACTGTTACTGATGATGTTGTCATGATGTGCAGAAAAGTGTTACACAACAATTCTCTTGTTCGTAGCATCCAAGAAATATCACATGTAAGCAATTTAGGACAATAGTTGGCACGTACTATTCTGTCAGGCTGGTGTAAGTCAGATTGGACTCAAAGGTAAGCTTGCTTTTTGTTTTGGCTGTTTGTTCGATGATTAAAAGAAACAGTCAACATGACAGAGGATTCTGTGTGGTCTTGCAGGGGAGGAAGTCCATGAGAGGCTGGGGAATACTCACCTAACCGATGATGCCATGCCATGGGACCCCAGAGCAGCAAGCACTTTAAATTGTGTTCAGAGAGGAATAACTTCACATTTCTCACCAAAATCCTTCTGAGATACTGATTCTTTTTTTTTTTTTTGGCATCACTGCCCTGGTGGGAGTAGGAGGCCCAGCCTTGCTCCTGGAGAGCTGCTGCTGGATTTGAACCGCCAACCCTGTGGGCCGCAGTCGCACACACAACCACTACACCACTGGGGCTCAACCCAATACTGATTCTTTGGTCACATAGAAACACACTATTTTCTAAAATTGCTCAAAATAGGTAGACCACTGACCATATGGTTGTGCATGTTTTTTGGTATGGGAAGTAATTTACTAAGGGTCAGAGGTGTGTGATTTAAAACCATACACATTCACAGAAAGAACCTAGTGCAGCATTCTGCACATTGATGGCATTTACTCACTGAAAACTGTAAACACTCTGTATTAGTCCAGGTTGGCGAAAGAAACAAATTAATAGACATTCATGTGTATATAAGAGAAAGCTTTATATCAAAGAGCAACTATACATTAAGAAAACACCCCAACCTGGTCCAGATCAAGTTCCTAAGTCCAGTATTAGCCCATATGTCAAACCAATTGTATTAGTTCGGGTAGACTAGAGGAACAAATTTCATAGACACACATATAGATATGAGGAAAGGGTTTACATAAAAAAGGAATGTGACACTAAGAAGGCATCCCAATCCAGTCCAGTCCAAAGTCATAAGTCCGATATTAACCATATGTCCGAAACCAGTCTACAAAGTCTACTTCCGACTCACGAAGTCACAGGTCAGTGGGTGCAGAATTCTGGCGCTGGCAGGGGTCTCCCCATGGCTTCTTGCTTCCAGGGCTCAGGGTCCATCAGCAGCATGCCACTCCAGCTTCAGAGGTCTGGCTCCATGAGGGCAAAACTGTGAGGTCTCTCTGCCGGCTCCTCCAGCTTCTCGGAGGCTGCCATCTTGTCTTTTCTGATATTCATCGTCTCTGAGACTAACTCCCAACAACTGGAGAAGATAACTTCTCATCTCCATGAGGGAAATATCACGATAATTCCTAGAAGTCTTAGGAGAAAGCCATGCCCACCTATAGCCCTCATTGGCTGCTCAATGGCTATCTCCAGATTAACAGGCTAGACTCCACCCCTACATTTCAATCATAAAATTAACATAAGCACATGAATGCCACACCAATCTATATATTCCTCTTCAAACTCATGCAACACATGCGATGATGCTGAATGCAGGACTATCACAGGCCGATGGGTGGAAAGTTTTGTAGATTCAGTGGTAGTGGAAACATCTGAGCATTGGTGTGGGTCTCCAGGTGGCAACTCCAGTACCAGGACTCTAGATTAGCTCTGTGTGTCTTCTTAGCAAAAACATAAAGCAGAGAGTCTGTGTGTACTTGACTTCCAGTGAGCTATCTATTTCCACGGTGCCTCCAAATGAGGTTGTCAAGCTGCTACCTGGTTGATAGCCTCGATGCCACCCCTTTGCAGGTTGACACCAGATTTTGTAACTACCACACACTGGATCACGGGGTCAAAACTGATTCATAGCGACCCCATAAGACAGTGTGGAATTGTTCCCTGTGTTTCCAAGACCTCTTACAGGAGCAGAAAGCCCGTCTGGTGTTTTTGACTTGCAACCTTGGGGATCTCAGCCCAACTCGTAGCCACTTCTCCACCAGGTCACTCAATGACCTCTTCAATCAACACATCAAGGAACAAACCACAAATTTCAAGGAAGTTGGAAAGTACCCCGTGTGATTAGGGTGTACTTCTGAACCGAGGCAAGCACATATGTGCGCACGAAGAAGTCTTTCTTCCTGGATTTGTTTTCACTGCAGGAACCACAAGGGCCAGTCCCCTTGTGGGACTGTATGATGATTTATGGATCTTGGCACCCGCAAGCCTAGTTCCCAGTATCCAGAGCACCCTCAGAAAGAGTTTGATGTGCACAAACTGAGTAAGGACAAAAGTGTATCATTTATCACCAGCCATCGAATGCAACTCTGGCTCAGTGACCACAGGTGCAAGGGCAGCTCTGGAGATTTCAACAAGAGCAAATAGGAAGAGATTGAAATCATGCTTCTTGAGACATTAAATTCCTGAGTTGATACCCAAATCAGACGAGAGTCAAAGACATTCCCTCTCCCACAAGGTCAGCAAAAACCAAACCTACTGCCACTGGGTTGATTCCTAGCTACATAAGTTCTATACCAAAGACTGGAGCTGCCCCTGTGGGTTTCTGAGAGGGTAAGTCTCCACAGGACCCCAAACCTGACCTTTCTCCTGGGTAGCAGCTCGCTGAAGGGTTGGAGCAACTGACTTCGTGGTTAGCTGACTACCTCATAACCCTCCATGCCACCTAGGCTCCTAGATGGTTAAATCAAGAAATGTGTTCATTTTCCCAAATGTGTGTGTATGTAGTCCAGGTGGACTAGAGAAACAAATTCATAGACACACCTATGGATAGAAGGAGAAGGTTTATATACAAGAGGAATGGGACATTGAGAAAGCATCCCAACCCAGTCCAGTTCAAAGTCATAAGTCTGATATTAGCCCATATGCCCGATATCAGTCTATAAAGTCTCCTTCCGACTCAAGAAGTCACAGGTCAGTGGGTGCAGCATCCTGGTGCTGGCAGGGGTTTCCCTATGGCTCTTCTTCCAGGGCTCAGGCTCCATTAATAGCATCCAGTGGTGGTAGAAGCAACTCAGCACTGGCAGGGGTCTCCACAGGGATTCTTCAGCTTCAGAAGTCTGGTCCATCAGTGTAAGGCCGTGTGGCTTCTCCTCTGGCTCCTCCAGCTCTCCGGACACTGCCATCTTGTCTTTTCCATAGTTCGTTGTCTCGGAGACTAACTTCCAACAACTGGAGAGATAGCTTCTCATCTCCTCGAGGGAAATATTGAAAGATTTCCCAGAAGTCTCAGGAGAAAGCCATGCCCTCACGGAGGCCTCATTGGCTACTCAATGGCTTTCTCCAGATTAATAGGCTAGACTCCACCCCTACATCTCAATCATAAAATTGACATATCAAATACATGACCACCACAGTGTGTGTGTGTGTGTGTGTGTGTGTGTGTGTGTTCCTGAAAGTGGCATGGGAACAAATGAAGAGACAGCACAAACCTTGTTCGATCATTTAGAGCAGGAAGCAGGGGTTCGTGATAACTTCTCACTTACATAGGATGACTAGTCAGTGACTGAGCAAGCACAGAACAAGTGTGAGGAAATGCGGAGTGTTTTGTTTTGTTTTTATCAATAGCCATAATCCTATCAGTTTAGTAGTCATAGTGTGTTATGTCTGTGTTGGCATGTGTGGACCTTGGGATTTCTTTTAGCACCTTCACGCATAAGAAAGACTTTTGCCCTCTTCCTCATTCACATAACTGCTGGGCAGGACTATGCTCCGTGCAGGAAGTTTTGGAGATAATGAGATCAAAGTGTAGTGGCTACCTTGCCATTCATTGGATGAGTTCAGGGTGCCAGGACAACCTGAGGAAAGCTGAGATGTTCGGTCTGACAAGAGCCTCCACCCCGCCCCCCCTTTCTGAAAGCACAACACATACAAGGACCTACAAAAAGTTTGTGGAAACATCTCGCGATCTTTTAATTTAATTTATCCATGAACTATTTGAAGCGCTTCAGGGGCAGTGCATTATTTAAGGTGGTTCTTCTAGCCAAAGTTTTGAACATCCACCAGTGATCTTTTGCTACCTGGGTCTGTAAGAAAGAGGGCAAGATGCTTATTAATGTTCACTTCTGAGTGACTCTGAGCAGGATTCCCTAGTGTGCCATCCTGCTGGGTATAAAATGAGCCTTCTTTGTTAATCCGGGCAGATTAGAGAAACAAAGTCATAGAAACTCATGTATATAAGGAAGAGGTATATATACAGACGCAAAATTGAGAAAACATCCCAGTCCAGTCCATAGCAAGTCCATAAGTCCAATATTAGCCCATATGTCTGATACAGACTCACAAAATACATGCAACGATGCTGAATGCAAGATGATCACAGGTCAGTGGGTAGAAAATCTTTAGATCCAGTGGTGTTGTAGTCATCTCAGTACTGGAAGGGATCTTCACATGACTTCTACCCCTTATACCCCAGGGGATGGGGTCTATCAGCATAGTACCATGTGTTTTATCAGTAGAGCATCTCCAAGGGAGTGAGCAGTCTTTCTCACCTCAAAGGAGGAAAAACCAGATTCCTTAGAATTCTCAGGAGAAAGTCATGCCCACACAGAGGCCTCATCGGCTATGATCTGATTCACAGACTAGACCCCATCCATTTACTCTCTCAAGTCCTGGATTGCAACAAAATATGTAACTACCACCTTCTGAGAAGAGAGAGCTTATCACCAGCAAGGGCCAGAAGTGGAGCACGTCTGGGTAATAAGCCTCTTGGATCCAGAAGATGGTTATGTAATCAGAGCAGCAGCAGCAGAACCAGGAGCCAGAGCATGAAACAGAATGGTGGGCTTCCCAACCCAGCATCCTTTAAATTACCAGCATGTGTGAGGACATGCTTGCAGCGGTCTCACCAATCCATCTAACTGAGTGCATCCTTACCCTCACCAGACAGGCTGTTCTCCTCCGGCGATGTCCTCCCTTCTGATGACATGTCTGCGGTAAGCTAGTCAGACCATGCTCTGCTGTGATCCCTGAGGCTCTGGGCAGCTAGTTTTCTGAAGTAGAGTGTCAGGCCTTTCTTCCTCATCTTCCTCATCCTCTGGAAACTTCTCTGCAACTGGGTTCCTTCCTCGTGGTGGTTTTTCACAATCGCCTTTGCATGTTAGGAATGACACATCTGCAGAGCAGAAACAAAGAAGACCTCACAGGCCAGAAGGGCGATAATCCATCTGTCTACATCCTGCAGCCCGGAAACAGTGTTTGCTCTGGTTGGAGATGCCTTGTCGTGCCTTTTCCATGACAGAAATTCTACCCCATTACCCGTGTCCGTTTTGTGCACTTAATCAGTTTCCTGTGACAGTGCAGATTCTGTTTCAGGGGCTGAAGACATGGACATGTGTAATTCCTCCCCTGCCAGGGACCTTCTCACCCCAGTCTGGGGGAAACCCAGCCTTCTCCCACAGCAGTTCGAGTAGAACCTTGAAGTCCTACTTTGCATTCATTGTAGACGGTCTGGTGATGCCCTATGTGCCCTTAATCTCCTATGAAGCGAAGGATGGCACAGTCTTCTCTATTTTCTCCGACTTTTGCCTGAAAAGGATGGTCCTGCTGTAAGATTCAAGATTTATGACTCGGGATTTGCGTTCATCGGCTGTTGTTCACAGCGTTGATTCACTTCCCGAGCCCTTTTCCCAGTTGCCGCCTTGTTTTAGAAGCTCACCAATTGAAAACCACCCCAGTCAATAAAACACCAGAGGTTTCAGTTTGTGCCACCTTGATAATTCTTGTCTTTTAAAATCAATTCTATGTTTTAAAAAAATTTTAATTTCATGTTATCGCTACAATACTGATCCGTAGTGATATTTCACATTTGCCTAGCTCTTCCTTCCTGTAAAAGACATCTAAGAGATGCCCATTAAATGTTAAAAAAAATAGAAATCGAACCTCAAAAGGGAGCATGTGATTGTCATAGATACGTGAAGGTATGGATGTGTTGATAGCAATATACATATCATTATTTGCAAGTTACATTCATCTGTGATCCACAAGCTCTCACAGATGTTTTATTTTGTTAATCCACCCCGTGGAGCACATACCAATTCAGTGATTTCAGTAGCTATGAAAGCAGCCACACGGATTATGTACTGTGTGAGTTGTATAATTGTTTTCATCCTCTTTTCAGTGTTGTCCCTTCCCATTGATAAAAACTCACTGTTCCTACATTATTAGGTATGATAATAATATTTATTGAAATCATTTCATTGAGGGCTCAGACGACTTTTACCACAATCCAGGTAGAATTTTTAATAATTCAAGCTCCAGCTTTTAAGTCTCTTCTCGCATGTGTGTCAGTTTTATAGTCCCTGACATTATTCGCCCCCCTGATTTGGCCATTTACCTCATCTTGGCATCTAGCTTTTAGCAGTCCTTAGAAAAGCCAGGGTGGGCTGAAAATAACCCACTGTTTTCAAACCAGGCTATCATCTCCAACATCATCACAAATGGTTTTTGATTTCTCACCAGGCCTGTTCTCACGGACTTTCCATACTTTATTTCCTCAACTTTTGGATCCAATCCTTCAGAGGAGGAAAAGCAAGCGAGACTTTTTAAAAAAAGCCTAGCTTCTCCCCACCCACAACCGACAATATTCATCATGAATTTCAGTACTAATTGCTTCTCTCTGAAGGTTCATCATGCCACAGGTACCACCAAGAGGAACACAATGATGGATGGAGTACAAAGCATAAGATGGTACTTTCCAGACATTCTTCCTTCTCTCGCGGTGGGTTGTATGTGTGGCTACAATAATTTCAAGAGGAGAGGTCCGTGTCTCTACTCTTTCCCCCTGAGTGGACCCTGCAATCCTTATTGAATAAGAAAAGAGAGTATAGGTGATGCCGTGCTTGCTTTGAGGCCCAGGTCTAAGAGCTTGGCCAATTCCCTTCCTATCTTTTAATGCACCTGCCCTTGGAAGCCAGCTGCAATGCGGCAGTGCGTCTGCCTCGGACCACTGCACTGGGAACCCTTCAGCTGTTTGGAGAAACCCCAGAGCCTGGAGCAGCACACAACACCCCCATAGGCCAAATCTAGCGTGCCGCCGGATGCGCCATGTGCAGCAATTGTGAAACATTGAAATGCCAGGGATCATAAGTCCGTTTACAGGGGAATGGAGTCACATCCATTTGTTTCTGTCTTGTCTGTGCATGCAGCGGCACCAGCCATGTGCACCACGGGACGGTCTGAGAGGGCCAAGTCTAAGAACCAAGCGTCTGAACCGCGGACCTGATCCGTACGACAGTGGTTGCGTTCAGGGGGGTGACCGTGGACTTCAGTAGTTAAGATGGAGGACAGGTGGCCTTCAAAGCCTCGGGGATTTGCCGTCTGGTCCAGTACAAGCAGTTTCTCACCAACGAAGATGAGAGTGGCCGGAGGACCAAGGCGCTGATCTGTATGATATGTACAGATGTTATTCATTACGGATCGCCTCGTTTCAGCTACTTCCATTGATCTAATCTAATGTGGGGCTGAGCCCCGGTGGCGTAAGTGGTTGAGTGCAGAACTGCAGCCCGTGGGTTTGGCGGTTGAAATCCAGCGGCGGCTCTCAGGAGCGGCACTGGGTAGCGCCCACGACCACCAGACGCAGTGATGCCCACAAAAAACAATAACAACAAAAAATTAAAGTAACTAATCCAATGTGCGTGCAATAGAGAAAGTTTGATCAGCTGAGTTCTCCCCCAGGTTCCTGACCTGCAGGATCAAAACTAAGTAAAAGACTGTTTTAAGGTGTTTTTTTTTTTTTTTTTTTTTTGCGGGGGCGTGGGCGTGGGCGTGGGCGGGCTCACGGTTTAAAGCAACAGGTCAGTGAAACATAGGATAAGCGCCTCATAAAAGCTGGCATGGCCATCCAAATATTTGCCTAAGGGAACAGGCTGAGAAAGATTAAATAGCATTGAAGGTCATACAACTGGTCAGAGGACATTGGGATGTCAACTCTGGTCTTTCAAGTCCCCAATTTTATTGACTGCCCAACTAACCTGGCGACATTCAAGCTTTCCACTGCCTCTTTTCGTCTGAGGTCTGGGCCAGTCTTCAGTCATCACGACCTCTTTACTGAGGATTGATGCTGCACGGAAGGCACTGTCCAAACTTTGTGGGAGACACAGAAATGAATTAGGATGGAACCAGAAAGTTTTAGGGCTTTGTGCACATAGGAAATGAATCAGTCCTACTGTTGTGTGCTTGGTAGCCTGTAGCTGTCATCCAGTCTGCCACCATCATGGTGATCTCAGGAATCACAGAACCAAACAGCATCCCATTTTGCTCCACCATCCCGATCCCTTGTGAGCCTGCCTCCATTGTCTCAGACCCTCTGTGTTTTGCTTAGGGACCTCCCCTTCCAGGTCTCTGTTAAGAAAATACCCTGCTGGGAGTCAGAGGATTTCCATGGGCTAGTTTTCAGAAATAGATCACCAGGGCATTTATTCTAATCTTTTTTCCCCCCATCTGCTGCCTATCCATCCCAGATGTTTCTGGAATATGAAATGCCCATAACCTAGCTCCCAGTGTCATGGCAACACCAAGGCCCCACAGCCCAACAACTGACAGAGGGGTGGCGGAGGGGATGTAATTGCATGGTGATATATGAAACACTTAAACCTTCAAATGTGGCACGTTGATTGGAAGCTCGTGCTTGGTCGCATTCCATTCCAGGCAATCAAACTTGCCAAAAAGCTCTTCTGCATTCAACCCCGAAATCAGTTTCAAGATTTTTTTTTCCCTTTCCGATAACAAGTGAGCCGTCAGTGAACAGATAACTGCAAAGTTCATTCACCGATTCACAAACTTACACTTTAGCCTTTAAAAAAAAAGAAAAGATTGCGGAATAGCTATCCTTGACCATGTTCAAAATGTGTGTAACTGTACGTGAACGGAAGTGACACAGCTGGAAAGGATTAGAATCAAATAGCGGGCGGTGAAAAGACGGAAGCAGAAACCCGGGGGAAAGGGATTTGATGGAACTAGAGTCAAGCAGAGGACTGAAGGGAGTTTGAGTTGTTTGGTTGGGCTTTTTCTGAGCCCAGGATGAGAGACTGGCCACACAGGGATGTGAATGCTAGCCTGTGGAAACAAAGCTGGGTAAAATACACCAAACAGAAAATGCAGACAGCCAGAGAGTTTCAGGGTGATTTCCTTTGCTAATCAAGACCCTCTCAGTCCTCTCGGTCTTTCATGGTGGTACAGATTGGCTTCTGGAGAACAGAAACAGGGAATCTTTATAATCATCAATTCCAAGTGGCTTGCTGAAGCTGGCTCTATAATACTGCCTCGCCAGAGCGGATTCTTAAATTTTGACGAATTTTTGAGAGCCAGTTATTATCTAGTTGGTAGCCTGGAACTAACCACAAAAGGAGGAATATTTATACCACGAAAATGCGAAACGGGAAAATGCTACAAATCCGGACTTTTTATTTGGAGAGCCCGTTAACCAGTCCATGATGGAGACAGAGTCAATTACAATGATTGCTCAGTAATCCTTTCCATGCAGAGTGTGTAATAAAATAGAAGACAGTCATGAAACATGCTTTCAAAAATTTAAACAATCGTTTTATTGATAGACTATTCACCTATCATACGCTTCCATAGTCACTTTTAAGAAGAGTTGTATATTTCTCATCACCATCAGTCTTCATGCCCCCTCTCCCTAAATAACGTTTCATCCATGAGAAAATAAATTGGAACAAACTATCGTTGGTTAATTCCCAAGAGCGTTGAAGCATGCAGATATCGATGAAGTCCCAGACAGAAGGCAGGTCAGTCTTTGGATTGTGGATGCACGCAGTTTTTGCTTTCTGCACCATGACTGTATCTTCCACGTATTCTAGGGAACAGACCTTACGTTTCCACTTGAAATGAATATCTACAATGCAATGCGTCAGGTGCCAACTTTGAGAGATGGTGTCTAAGAGGGAAGGAAGAAAGGCTCACGGTCAGCGAGAAGGGGGATGGGAGGGCTTTTCTTTCCATCTGCATCCAGTCCTGCACGTGAGAGGGGGTGAAGGAGTAGCTGTCAGGTTGGGGTGGTGAGAGTTGTGTACCTAGTGTGGCATGGATGTGGTCGTTCTGGATAGGTGCACGGAGTAGGCTTCTATTCAGGGCAATTTCATGTACCACAGAGCATTCATCAGGCCCAGTACAATGGTGCATAACTATGCACCATCCACACCACTGTCATGTTTGAGCCCCTTGTTGCAGACGCTGTGTCCATCCAGTTTGTGGGGGGTCTTCCTCTTTCCTGCTCCCTTTCTTTTTGCTTTTTCCAACAGTTTTTTTTTGGCATGTAGCTTACCTATCGTTCCATCTGGAAGTTCGATCGTTCAATCCTATCAAGGAGAATTAGAAGAATTGTGCAATCGTGACCACCATCGTGGCTACAACCCCATATTCCCCACCAGGGTTACATCTCCTTTCGGGTGAGTTATGCAATCACAGCCCTTTCCGATGTTCTCTCGTGCCTTTATTGACTCCCCAAATCAAGATAGAGCCCTGGCGGGGTAGAGCGTGACAAGATGTCAGCAGCAAGGTCGGCATTTTGAAACCACCAGCCTCTCCCAGGCAGAAAGATGAGGCGTACAACTCTTGTGAAGATCGACTGCTTTGAAAGCACACAGGTTTCGGTGGTGAGATGGTCAGAACGGACTCAAGTGGTTTTGGCTTTTGGTTAACATCTCCAACGTATAGGAGATGAAGATTTCTTGTTCTGGCCTCTAAAGAGCATTCTGGCTGTACTTCTTCCAAGAGAGATTACGCTGTTAGTTTCCTAGGCCCCTGTACATTCAATATTACACACCACCCCCACAGAAACACACACACACACACACACACACACACACCACGATTCCATGCGTCAATTCTTCTGTGACCTTTCATGCTCAATGTCCAACTGTCACAAACATATGCTAATAAGTGTTGTGAAGTTGATTCTAATTCACAGTGTACAGCAGAAATAACACCGCCTGCTTCCCCAGTCATGTAAATTTGTGTCGATTTCAGGATAGGGGGTGTAAGGGTGGTGTCTAGCCTGTCAGTCTGGGGATAGCTAATGAGACCTCTGTGTGGACAGGGTTTTCTCCTCTGAGATTTCTGGCCGTATTTCCCCCTGGAGGTGGGAGAGACTCTCTACTCAGTTCCTTGGAGATGCTCCACTGACAAGACACAAGGCTGACTCCCTGTGTCAGGGAGGAGAAGCTACATGGGTTTACCCTGATGAAACCAGACCTCTGAAGCTGGAAAAGCCACAGAGAGGCCCCTGCCAGCACTGGGATGTTTCTACACCACTGTATCCACAAGACTCTGCACCCACTGGCCTGTGATTATCTTGGCATCATTGCATGTGCTTAGTGAGTCTGAAGAGGACTTATGGAGGGGTATTGGACATATGGGCTAATATTGGGCTTACGGACTTGGACTGGACTGGAATGGGATGCTTTCTCAATGCTTCATTCTTCTTGTATACAAACCTCTTTTATGTATATACACTTATGAATTTGTTTATGTAGTCTACCCAGACTAACACAACACCATGCTTATGATTGCTTTTACATTTGAAGTCCTTGCTGCAGCTATGGGGTCATTCCATCTTGCCCAGAGGATTCCTCTGTTTTGCTGTCCCTCTACTGTACTAACTAAACATTGTGTCCTTTTCCAGGGACTAGCCTCTCCTGATAACATGTCCAAAGTATGTGAGACACAAATTCCCCATCTTTGCCTTTAAGGAACATTCTGGCTGAACTATTTCAAAGACATATTTGTTTGTTCTTTTGGAAGTCTATGGCTATTTTCCATATTCTCCCCCAGAACCATAACTCAAGTGCATCAATTCATCTTCAGTCTTCCTTATTCAATGTGCTACTTTCCCATACACATTAGGTGATTGAAAATACCATTGCTTGGCTTAGGGACATCTTAATCCTTAAATAAATGTCCATGTCGGGTGCAGCAGATTTACCAAAGCAAGTGCTGTTTGCTTTCTTGTCTGCTGCTTCCAGGGGCACTGATTGTCAATCCAAGTGTGTTAATCCAGGTAGACTAGAGAAACAAATTCATAAATGTGCATATGAATATAAGGGAAAGGTTTATATACAAGAAGAATGAAACATTGAGAAAGCATCCCAACCCAGTCCAATCTAAGGTCCATTCCAACCCAGCCCAGCCCAAGGTCATAAGTCTGATATTAGCCCATTAATATATTAGCCATATAGTCCGATACCAGTCTATAGAGTCTTCTTAAACTCACAAAGCACATGCAATGACACCAGTATAGTCACAGGCCAGTGGGTGCAGAGTCTTGTGCATTCAGCGATGGTAGAAGCATCTCAGTGCTCTCTCAAACATCTTAGCACTGGCAGGAGTCTCCACATGGCTTCTCTGGCCCCAGAGGTCTGGTTCTATGAGGGTAAGCCCATGTGGTTTCTCCTCTCTCTCCTCCAGTTCCTAGGACTCAGGTTCTATGCTGCTGTCTTGTCTTGTCAGTAGAACGGCTCCCAAGAACTGAGTCCATAGTCTCTCACCTCCACGGGGGAATTACCGTGAGTTTTCCCAGAATTCTCAGAGAAAGCCCTGCCCACACTGAGGTCTCATTGGCTATCTCCAGATTGACAGGCTAGACTCCACCCCTACATTCTCAATTATGAAATTGACACCAAAGGACATGACTGCCACACCAAGTCAATTGAAGTTCTTGACAACTCCAATCTTTTCTCTATGTCGATGTTACCTATTGGTACAGTTGCGGGCGTTTTGGTGTTCTTTACACCAAGTGGCAATTCACATCGAAAGGTGCGATTGTCGACGTTCACCAGTCCGTGCTTCCAGTCCCCTCAGCAAGAATGTTGTTTCAGTTGCATGTCGCGTGTAGGTGTTAATAAGTGTCCCTCCGATGCTGGTGTTGTGTTCTTCATATAGTCCAGCTTCTCTGATTATTTGTTCAACATTCAGACCGAATAAGTACAGTGAGAGGAAAAAACCCCAAGGCAGACCTTTTCTGATGCTAAACGATGCAGCGTGCCCTGTTCTATTCAAACAACTCCCTCTGAGTCCATATACAGGTTCCACGTGTACGCAATTAAGTGTTCTGGAGGGTACATACGAGGTGATTGACAATACCATCACTTGGGTCGGAGATACCTCAGAATGACATCCTTATTCTTCAACACTTTGAACAGGTGCTATGCAGCGGGTCTGCTCAGTAAAACATCATTTGATTTCTTGACTGCTGCTTCCATGAGAATTGGATGGGTGGATTCAAGTCAAGTGAAATGCTTGGCAGCTTTAGTCTTTACTTCCTTTATCATGATACTGTCCTTTGATCCAATTGAGAGGAATTTTGTTTTCTTTAGGAAGGGTTGTAATTTCTACTGAAGGCTGTGGTCTTTGATTTTTATCAGTAAGCGCTTCAAGTCCTTGTGTTCAGCAAGCAATGTTCCCATATTTTTCAGATCATAGGATGCACTCCCTTCCCAAAGTGGGGGAAAAATGAGGGTGTGTCTTATGGTTCAAAGGTGTGGTAGCCCCAGGACATTTTAGTATACTGGTACTATTTGGTCTTACACTGACCAGTGTCTCCCTTTATCCACTTTTCTGTTGTCTGTTCCCCTGGGAGGACCAAGCGCTGTGATTTGCTCCCCCTCCTACCCCCCCCCCCCCATCTTCCCCTTCCCCTTCTGGTTTTGCTGCTCCATTATTGGTCTGAAAGTGTAGAATTCTTTAGGGAAAAGATGGAAACATCACCTTCAGGAGTTTATAGACATACATGGAGACTGTCAAGAAACAATAGTCTCACATTTTGACATTTCTGCTTATTGAAGAGTTCTATGATTTTGTAGCAAGCAATACATTGTTGACTTACTCTTATACATAAAGTTGTGGCACTTCCCCACATACTTTTTGGAGCATTAGATGGTATGCATATAAGTGTATACATGTATATATGACATGTGTTATGTATGATAATGCTTTACAATTTTTGAAAAATTCCACTTTCTACTCTTTATGAAGCCTTCTCCTATAATATATCTCTCTCCCTCTTCATTGCGCGCTCTCAACACTGTAAGAAACGCATCCATGTTGTGCTCCACAGAATCTCCCTTCCCAAGTGGATCTGGATTCTTCCAGCTTCCCAAGGTCGCAGCCTTCTGTGCAATGTGGGGCTGGCTGCCGAGGCCAGGAGCACATCTGTGAGCGGCCCAGTGAGCCACAGTGGGAGCTGAGATCCATTTCCCTGGAACGAGAGCTTCTCATTCCTTTGTTCTTGAGGTTTCCTGGCAACGCATCCAGAAGCACATGCTACTAACAGATGGTGGAAGACATAATTGGGATTTTTATCATAACATATTCCCCATGCTTCCATCATGCACCGGAGAAATGCACAGATTCATGCTAAAGGCTGGCTTGCTTTATCAAACAAGAACACAGCCGGATTGAAGATATCTTCTTCAAACTTCGCGAGGGTGGGTTGTCCCCACTGCAGACTCAACGGTTCAGTTAGATGTGGTTTTCAGAAAGACAGACAGCACACACTACCACGAACTTATTAATGCGAGAATCCTTTTAAGATCAGTGTTGACGATGAGGGAGATGGGTTTCCCCCAGAGCTGAGTTATATAGTAAATCGATGCATACATCTGTGCCGCAGAACCGAGGCCTATGGGATTGGCAGAGAGCCCTAAATTTAGTACCAACAACTGTGTCTCCAATCCATAGTGATGAAAAAAGGCCTCCTTTACTCCACCCCATAGTTATGTGCTGAGCAAGTGAAAGAAGAAGAGTAAAATAAAAAACAAAACAAAGCCAGGATGGAAAAGAACTTAGCCAAGGAATCTCAGGAGATTAATTTCATTTCTGTTGTATATGCTGTGCAAATCTTACGCGTCTTCTCAGTGTAACATTAAGGTGGTCCAGACATATCTTCCTCCTTAAAACAAGTATGGATTGCATGTTTACTGAAAGAGAAAAAGAGGGCAAACTCATTCATGATTTCTTTCCCTAAAGTAGTGCTGCCCATAATGTTCATCAGACTCGTGTCCATGTATGTGGCTTGTACCATCCAAAGAATGTGCTGGGTTTTGCTAAAAGTACCCACTAGTTGGGAATGTTCAGCTTTACACCCAAGATGATTAAAATCATAAGACTGTTCCTTTGGCAAATGCCCGAGCATTGCAATCAGCGGAGTTTATACTTGGTGGTCAGTAGCCTTGCTCAAGAAGGACCAGGGGAAGCTTGCCATGTAGGCTGGTCATGGTGGTGGCTGGTGGAGCTCTGAGATCAGACAACGTCGTCAAGCCTGATTCTTTCCACCAGCTGAGGAACTTTGACCATGGCGTTCAGCTTCTTTAAACGGTGAATCCCTTAAATTGTAAAAGGCATAAAGATACTACTTCTCTCATAGGATTGCCACGCAAAATAAAGGAAACAATTTATGACAGTCATTAGCACAATGCCTGGCCCATAATAGGCATTTAAATAATCCTAGGGGTTATTGCTTACGCCATGTGAGAAGCAGTGTCACGTAGTTAACGTACAGGTCCTTGTGCAAACTGGAAATAGGAAGCTCCTTGACCAAAGAACAGGAAAACAAACAAGCAAAGAAACTCTGCCAAATTCTCTAAAATACAAAGCTTCTGCTTTCCTTCCATTGTTTCTCTCAGTTTATAATGTTATGTTAATGTTTGAAATTCAATTGCTCTGTAATGTGCTTCTAAATAAGATAACAAAAAAACCCTGCAAATTATTATTTTGCCATATGTCGATGTCATGTCTTGCCAGTTTTCAACGTAGACAGAAGAAGACTTAATTAGCACGTGGCGTCACCAACAGGATGCGATTTGTGCTTCGTGGGTAACATAGACTAAGCTAAGACTCGAGTGGCTCACCACAATGTTAAAGGTTCAAATCCACTGGCTGTTCGATAGCAGAAAGATGAGGCTGTCTGCTTTCTTAAAGAGGAACCATCTGGGGAACCCCATGGGACAGTTCTACTTTGTCCTATCTGGGCGCTATGAGGTGGCATTGACTTGGTGAAGGTGGAGTAGTAGGGTACCTTATATGCGCACCTGACACCAATTCAATGGCATCAAACAACAAGGGCTTCTGTGTTCTTCCCTTAACAGGGAAGTGCTGGAAATTAACAGACGATGAACTCAGCTAATTTTACTTCACGTCTTGTTGCTTGCACATTCTGCTAGCGTTATCTTCCATTTGCATAGGGGCAAGAAAGGGCTGTCATGAGGTATAAATGGAGAAAAGATTGAAGCTGTCAAAGGCATCATCTTGCTTGAATCCACAGGACCTTTTCAAGTGTTGAAGAGCAAAGTTGTTAACCTTGAAGACTCAGGTATGCCTGACCCAAGCCTTGGTATTTCTTTTCTTTTTTATCCCTGCATCATTGCCCTGGTGGAAGCAGAAAGTCCAGCCTTGCTTCTGGAGAGCCGCTGCTGGATTTGAACTGTCAACCCTGTGGGCACACCACTATGCCACCAGAACTCAGCTCAAGCCTTAGTATTTCCGGTCACCTCACAGGCATGTGAAAAGGGGCACATTGAATAAGGAAGATGTAAGAAGAATTGACGTATTTGATTTAGGAAGAATATTGAAAGTACCATGGACTGCCAAAGGAACCAACAAATGTGTCTTGGAAGAAGGGCGGCCAGGATGCTCTTTGGAGGCAAGAATGATGAGTCTTCCTCTCATGCACTTTGGATGTGTTATCAGGGGAGAGCAGCTCCTGAGCCAGGACATCAACATCATACTTAGTACAGTAGAAGGACAGAGATTAAAAAAAAAAAAAAGGTGATTGAGATAGGGGCTGCAAGAATGCTCAACAATTGTGAGGAAAGCACAAAACCAAGACGTGTTTCATTCTGTTGGATCCAGGGTCCCTATGAGTAGGAATCAACCCAGTGACATCAAACAGTAAGAGCCAGCAACTGCCAGAGAAAGAACCTGTGGGGTGTCCTCTCTTCCTTTGGCCTTGATGTCACTATTTCCAGTGTAAGTGGTTGAGTGATACAGAGAAGGAGCATGAGCGTAGAAGCATATGCTCGCATTCCGTGAGTGTTCCCGCGTCTTGGAATGTCATTTCCTGCCTTCGATGTGTGAAGCAAGTTCTAGTTGACCTGTTGGAGCTGTCAGTGGGCCTGCAGACTCAGTTATGGAGACGACACCCAAGCATCCTGGGTCACCAAAATTCTGTGCTCATGGGCCTCTTGAGTGCTTTATGCAAATGGGGTGGCAAGAATTGTGGTGGACCTGGACATGACAACATCTCCTCTGACCAGGCATGTGCTTCCTTATCCCATTGGGCTTCCCTGACAAAGCACAGATTAGAAGACGAAACTCAAAATGTTCAAGTTGGTGACCCTCGCTCATGGAACCAAGAGCAGGGGCCCTCCTGAACCTGGTGACTGACTGCACAGCTTGTGTGTCTGCGCAGTCCACTCTGGTGATCTATGAGAAGCAGTGGATACTAAGCAGCACAGTCGGTCACATGGGGATGGTCAGCAGAGTGAAAAGAAGGCTGGGCTGGTAGGGGCGTGCAGCTTATCTTGGGCTCAGAAACCTAGACTCCGAAACGTAAAGTGACTTGGCAGGGTCACACAGAAGATAAGCAGTAGGATGGATGCTCTTCTCCCTCTCCAGGGAGCCTTGTGGGGCTTCTCTGTGTGATGTTATTTCAGGCAACGCATTCACTAGAATTCACTGTGGGTCTGTCCAGGCCCACAGATGAATTGAACCGAACTTTTTGCTTCTGGAAAGATCCAGCGTTACACGCGGGGAATCCCAGCTGAAGTTCAAAGTTATAGATCATCGTTTCCCAGAGTGGGTGCCACTGCCCCCCCCGCCCCCGTGGTGTGTGGAATGATCTAAGAGCATTGTAAGAGCAGATACCTAGACTTTATCCTGGGATCTGGACTGGAGTACAAAAGGTTTTCATTGGTAGGGAGGTCATGAGGAATTTTTTAAAAAAGAGGACAGTAGACAATATAATTTTGGTATGGATTTTGACTGCTGTGGACATGGTGCTGTTTTTGGCCACCAAAATCTGTTGAAAGAGAGAGTGAACTGGTCATTTTGATTATTTTTAGGTACTGATCCTACTGAAGAATAGAAAAGTGGTACTGTCCTTCACGGGGCATGTGTTAGGCAGGGTTCTCTAGAGAAACAAAGCTAGGACATTCATTTATGATTATCTATATATAATATTTTTGGACCATAAAACACACTTTTTTTCCTCCCCTCAAATGGGGGTAAAATGAGGATGCCTCCTATGGTCCATAAGTGTGGTATCCCAGAACATTTTAGTGTAGGTTCTGTTTGATTCAGAATATATTTTTCTTTTTTGTCTGCTCTCAAAACTGGGATATATATATATATATATATATATATATATATATATATATATACCTTATCAGCTAATGAGTCCACATAGCAGTTGTAAAGAGGGCTCAGTTCAACTCACCTTTGTGGAACAGTTAATGTACTGGAAGTCCATCACTTCATGTGAACTGCCAAGTTCAAGATCAAGGTAACAGACATTAGAGTCCTCACAGGGCCAGGGCACGCAGAGTCTGCCCACAGACAGCAGGTTGGGTTACCAACAGTCAAGCCAGTAGGTCAGGAGCTTAATGAAACAGACTCGGCAGAGAAGGCAGAATCCACCAGCCTCAAGCTCCAGTGATGTATGCAACAGCAGTGTGGTGTAGCAGGTCTTGAAGGAACCTCCAGCGCTAGTATCAGAATCAGACCAAACCTGCTTCTCCCCTTAGTCACCCGACTCCATGTATTTCTTCTTCTCTCCCCTTTTTTCCTCATGAAACCTTGGTGGCATGGTATAGCCCAGGGGTCCTCAAACTTTTTAAACAGGGGACGAGTTCACTGTTCCTCAGACCGTCAAAGGGCCAGACTATAGTTTAAAAAGAAATAACTATGAACACATTCACTGTGGACCCGGGATGAGTCAGCTGCTAAGCAGGACAGCAGCAGTGGCAAAAACACTCAGTGGGCAGGATAAATGTCCTCAGTGGGTCGCAGGTGGCCCATGGGCCATAGTTTGAGGACCCTGCTCTGGAGCACGTCTGTCTAGGTTTAAATCCTGAGACAATAACCTCTTAACTGGATGATTTTGAGCAAGTTCCTTAACCTCTCTGTGCCTTGATAGCTTTAGCTGTTAAATAACTAATAGCCTATGGGTGACTGCACTTCGTTGCTCACGAGAAGTCTGAAAGTTGGAGCACACCTTAAGGTGCATGAGGAAACAAAGGGCTTTGTGATTTACTTCTGGGGGAAAAAATCAGCCTTTCTGAATGCTATGGGGCAAGGTCTACTCTGACACACACACTGAGTCAGAGTTCATTGATGAAAACGGGAACTAAAACTGATCAACCCTGCATGATTGAGAATAAGTGTATGCCTGGAAGACACTTTGAACAATGCCTGGCACCCAGTAAGTTTAGTAATGATTATGTTTTTCCACTTCTTTTGGTTGCATTTGCGATCATTCAAGCGCCGCCCCCCCGCCCCCAATAAAAACAAAATACAATGACAACAACAACAAAAAGCACAGAACATTCTGGCATTACTGTGTTATCTCCTGGGCTATAATTTCAGTCTCTAGTACAATTTATTCTCTCTCTTGAAGTTAATATTATAGGCTTAAGAGAAGGACAAATATGTCCCACAGAGGTAAAGACATTTTCAGGAAATCCTTTAGGGACATAATTAAGTTTGGTGTTTGGAAATGATAGCCTATGGCTTTTAAGGAGACTGATTCTGTTCTAAACTGATCGAAAAAAACTCAGTAGCACTCACTAAAAAATACCAGGTTATAGGAATGTGTCTGGAAGAGAATGTCTTTGGAAATCCTGGCTGCAGATTCTGAAGGAATGATTCATTTTTTTTCCTCAGCCATGAACTGTGGCTGACACCACAGCTGAGTTACTTCTGTTCTTTTTCCACTTGCTGGTCAGAATTATTCCCTAGGTCTGGTCCAACCACCGAGAATGAGAAAGAGTCAGAGTTCATTGATGAACTATGTGCTGGAACTATGGAAGGGTGGAAATACTCGGTGAACCACTCCGTTAGGAAAAACTAGTAGAGACTTTAATATCCATTGGCTGGGGGTAGATGAGCGAACATCAACCAGAGAACAAACCTAGATTTCTTAACAGTTGGAATCCTTTCTTTGATTTTCATAATATATATTCTTAATAGGAAACCCAGCAAGAGTGGGAATTTTCTGGGAGCATTTGACTGTTGTGACTGACAATGAGTGAGTTTGAAGTTGTCTAGAGTAATGCTGATTGATCGCTTATTGTTTATCTAATTAATCTTTAGGCCAAAGAACTTTCTTGTCTATTAGGAATATTGACCCCCCACTCCCACCCCAGGAAGTCCATGGACCTGTGGTGGCTACGGCTACCCACATATCTTGAATTTTCTGAAACAGCCTTGATTTTTAGTGTTCAGCTCATTTTACTCACAGTGATATTTTTATCTGCCAGACAGTGGCCTCTAAATTTTGCTCTCGCTGGGTCTCTCTCCAGAAATTCAGAAGAAGTCTAGTTGTTTGGAATTTCGAGGACCGAGAAGAGCCCGTAGCTTTAATGACTGAACATAGAGCCTTTGCACACACTGTGTTGGGGGCATCACATGATAGCTTGATGATGCCACCTTGGGGGTGTGGTCTTTTGCATAAGAGTGAGGGATTATGGGAACTGATCTCAATCTGAAACCTCCCCTCCCTCCTCACTGGAACTCTCTCTACAGGGGTAGTCCTACGTGGGTTGCCCCATTCTGAAAGCCGCCCATGCCCTGACATGTTCTCTCTGACATTAGATCCACACGACTCTGCACCCACCAGCCTGCGATCTTCCGCTTCCATTTACCTTTCTGCTTCATGAGTCTGAAGAGGGGCTTGTGGATGAGCGTCAGACTTAAAGACGTGAGTTGGATGGGGCTGGGGTGCCTTCGTGCTAGAAAATGACTTCTTGATAGAAAGCTCGTTCTGAAACATAGATGAGGATAGCTGGATTTGTTTCTCTAGACAACCTGTCCTAACACACACTCCAATCACGTGCTGCGCACGACCAGAAACACCCGGAATCCCAGCATTGAAAACTTTGCAGTCATTCATGGAGCCTGTTCTGAAGAGAGTCTCCAGTCACCTTTCTGCCCGTTGAGCCAACCATGGCTTTGTTCTTCAGACATCAGGGCACTCTTGCCATCAGTGAGATCGTTATTCTCATAGGATCACATTGGAGTTTTCTTTTTTAATGTAACTCTTTCTAGATGGTGAGAGCCTCCAAGACGGGTCTTGGGGAATTAAAAAAGAACAGAGAAAGCAATGACTAGCTTCTCGCTTTAAAATCTACAGGAGGGATAGCAGGAACTCAACAAGCACTAGAATGACTAAATGTGTGTCTTGTCTATGATTTCTCCCAGATTTCCTGTCTTCTGCCTCCACGTTGTTGGAAAGGAAACAGGGCAACTCTATGAGTAACTCAATCAGCAAAGCCGTCTTTATAAGGAGGTTGGAGGGCCTTCCCATGACCCAATGGCCTCACGAGGGATGTGGAGCTGGTGAGAACGCCACTGGCTAACCCTGTCAGAGGAGGTGGTGACATCACAGTGACCGTCCACAAAAGTTTTGAGCAGTGTGTAAGCAGAAACTTATTATTGTCTTTAGCAGAATAGTTAGAACAACAGACGCATTTTTTTAATAGACGCATTTTTTGGTACTCCCAGCTGACACGTATCTCTATATCAACAAGTTTAATACTAGGCTAATTTGCTTTTTAAAGTCTTGTACACTCTCTCTGGTCAGAACTGTCAACGCAACCCCATTGCAATGACTCTTGGAACAAGGGGATGTCATCCTCTCAGCTACAAGCCCTTACAGTTGATTTGCTCATGGGTTTCATCAACTTTTCCAGTGTGGTCGCTATTATATCATGCTAAGCAGTGGTTGTGAGCCTCTATCAATAATGACTTTTTGAGAGTGAGGGAATCATTCAAGGAAAAAAAAAAAAGAAAATCAAAAGGGCTTTCACCCACGCACTAATTGTGTTATAGCTCCTACTGTAAGTCCATGCAGGAATATTTGCAAATACAATTCTGTCATTACTGTTCATATAACCGAAGAAATACTATGCAGGCATTCATTTAGGCAAGGTCTAACTAACTACCTTTACCACCTCCTATTCTATGATTAAAGTGGATAATTAACAGGACGAAGCTTTCTGTATGGTCTGGCATGGGAGGTGGTCCATGGGGGACGGGTTGTGAGTCGCCACACGGTGACCCCAACCCTACTGATGTCAGCGCCATGGCACACAACACGGGGGGCCTATGCGTTGACGGTGTCAACAACCGTAATGAGTGGATCGCCAGAATCCACTCTAAGCTGCTCCCCCTTGTGGCCAGTGTAAGGCAATTTTCAGCTGGCCAGTGGGTGTTTCAATCCCCCTGGAGTTTCCATTCCATTAGCACCATGTTGAGATCCAGCCTTAGCAACCATCCACAGAGAGTAACCAACTGAAGCCCCCAGCGCCCAATAACAGACTCAGCTGAAGCCAATGCAGGAAGAACCACTTCAGTCTCTTGTCTCCTCACCAGCCTCTTCCCTCTGATTTTTCATAGCCCAGTGCAGGACACCACCCCCTCCAGGAGGTCCTTCCTGATTCGTGCCTTTCTGGATTCTGGGTCTAATTTTGCGAGAGCCTTTATCGAAGGACTGATATGCTGTCATTCTGTTCTGGGAGCAGCGGTGGTTCGGGAATGGAGCTCCCAGCTTCCGCGTGGGAGGCCAGAGTTCCAAGGTTAATGCAACCTCATGTGAAAGCAACCTTGGTCTGTCTGTCAGGGGTGCATGGCACGTTTCCTTCTGCCGTGCAAAGGATCCCCGTCCTAGGGAGCGGAGTGGAAGGCGGCTAACAACATCTCCACTGACCTGTCAAACTTCTTGGTGTGGGGGCACCCTGGCTTGCATCTCTTACTCCAAGTCGTCGTACGTGCCAGCTATAGAACAGATGTTCAGTAAGTGTTTGTTGAAATAAGCAACCGGCTTTCGACACCGACACTTTAGGCAATTGGATCATGCCCCAAGTGTCAATTTTCTCACTTATAAAATTAGGGGTTTGGGTTTTAAGTCTCTCGAGGCATTTTCTGCGAGCCTGGCATTGTTACCATTGTCAACATCTTCTGTGCTTGCCTTAAAAACAAAGACGCCTCTCCTTTTGAATTTCAGGTTTTCCCCCCTCAGGGGATTTTGGATATGCATATATATTTTTCTACACGACTCTTATGGGGGTATGAATGGAAAATTGCCTATAAGTGCCAGTAAAAATGGAATTGAAGAGACTCCTTTATGGTATAAGTAATTGTATGACGAATGACTTTTCAAAGAGAAAACGCCCATCACCAGAAAATGTAAAAAAGTTTCTTTTAATAGTTTTCAATTTGAAGATATACCAGCTCATAGAAAGCCCCAACGTATTTTCCTTTTGACTTTTAAAAAATACATTTTGTCTCTTTGACTTAGAATTCCCTTTAGACAATGCCCCCAACATTATTAAGTATCAACAACAAAGGGCCATACATCGCCATTCAGTAAAAGTGTAGTTTGTGGTCAAGGCATGTGAGCATCAGAAAATGTCTAATTTTTCTATAATGGGTGAGCATTGAAGAAGGTCTGTGGCTATATGTCTAAGAGCACTGATCTTCAATACAGAATTCTACCCGACAACAGAACAAGGTTCAAGCGAAATAAGATTTCAGAGGTTTCAGAAAGGATCTACTATCAGTCTGGCAGTGCGGTCAAGTGAGCATTCAGGGTCTCATTCGTCTCTCTCTTTTGTTCTGTGGCATCTGGGTCTGGGGTAGACGGTGAGGGGTGTGCTCTGAGGGAACATACAGCAGGAACTTGGGAATGTTTGGAAGAAATGATCCTGATCCCTTCGATACCTCATGGTCACACAGGCTAGTGTGCTTCTTCCATGTGCAAGCCAGGTATTTTCAATCACTGCATATGCACAGGAAAGCTGGACTTGGAGCAAGGCAGATGTCAGCCGTATCGGTGCATTAGAATGTTGGTGTTGGTGAAGACCATGGAATGTACTGTGAACTGACAGAAGAGCAAAGACATCTGTCTTGGAAGATGTATAGCTGGCATGCTTCTTTGAAGCGAGGGAGGCAAGATTTTGCCTCATGGACATTGGACCTGTTATCAGGAAAGATCAGTTCCTAGCAAGAAGCATCACGTTGGGCAAAGTCAAGGGTCACTGCAAAAGAAGAAGACCCCTGACACGATGGATTGGCTCAGTGACTTTGTCAATGGGCTCAAACATGACAACAGTTATGAAGGGGACAACGGTCCAGCCTCTGTTATATTTGATTGTTCATAGTGTCGCTTGGAGCTGGACCAGCAGGGCAGCTCCACACAACTGCAATAGGACTGACTTCCGACTGACATCAATTTGGGGGGGATACACTAGGAGGATAACAACTTAATACAGTTTGTCTTAACCACAGTAAAGATACCTAATGTTTTCCTTTGGATCTTCCCACTTCCGAAAAATAAAAGATATTTGCAAGTCACTGAAAAGGCCACCTCTTCCCCCACAACATTTTAGGAAGATGAGAGAAAAGACGCGATGTTTGGAATTTGTTTCAAAATAATCTTCAAGGGCGTGGGGGCAGTGGGAGTGGTGTAGGTGAACAAGCCCGACCATGAGTGGCTGTTAATTGTTGAAGTCAAGTGACGACTTTCTGGGGATTTCTTCTACGATTTTCTCTACACTTGTAGAGATCTGACATTTTCCAGTTCACAAGATTTAAAGGGGGAGAATTGTGATTGTGTCATCCTGTGATTGTGATTGTGTCACTAGGGATCTGCCTCATAGAAACTCCTGTGTTTTTCCCCATGTTTCTTTTTTCTTTCTGGGCACTTTACTAAATTAAGGAGAAACGAGGATGAAGAGGAACATCTTTGGGAGTCAATATTTTGATAGTCTTGTTTATCTCCTTAGCCCCAGGCCTCCTCTTTAAGAGATTCCTGACTGAAACAAAAGCTTCTGGGAAATTTCCAAGATTCGTGGTCATGCAGCCTACTTTCGTCCCCATTACTGTCTCTCCTGGATGATAGAGAAATGACTGGTAGATCCAGCAATCTTGGAGGTAGGGTGGGAGAGGTGGTTCTCCAGGGAATACCAGGGAATGGATACCCAGTTTTCCTCTCCTCAGAAAGGGCCAGTGCTTTCCTGCTGTCTCTGAGAAGACTGAACAATTCAAATCTACCCTTGCTAACTGGGCTGCCTCTTCATGATGTGCTCCCGTCAGCCTGTTGGCAACTTTTCCTTTTTCCTAACCTTTGATAAAAGCAAACATGTTTGTTTATAAAGTTACTAGAAGAACTACAGGATTCTTAGCAACTGGATGAATTTGCACAATGCCCTGTGGGTGTGGACCGCCACTGTTAGTGTCTTCTATGTGACCCCATTTTGGTCACGAGTGCTTTCTTGCTCTGCAAAGGAGAGAAGACAGTCAAAAGCTGACTTTTTCTTGTCTTGTGAGATTTCTCACACCCATTCACTGTCATCACTTAGTTGGACCAGTGTCCATTTTAACATTTTCCTTTGATTAACACATGATATATGAGTCTAATACAAAATGATATATGGTATGAGTACAATACAATTAAATCCAGTGTATTTTTTCAGGGTTTTTTGGGGGGGTCAGGTAGGAGTGGGGGTGTCATTGTTGAATGATATCATTCAACTTTTCCCAATTTCAACTCTTTATAGGTGCACACCTATTGGGTTCAATTAGGATACTTGCAGAATCCGACTCTTAAATTGATTTTCCTCTTCAACTTTAGCCTTATCTCTCCCCGCTGCCCCTGGTAATTGCTAATAAACTTTTAGTTGTTACACATTAGCCTTTTCTTGCCTTTTAATATTAAGGCGGTCCTTTTGCAACTGACTTATTTCACTCAGCACAATGTTTTAATCTCCGTTCATATTGTAGCGTGTGTCAAGACTTGTGCTTCTCCTATTGACTGAGTGATTGTATGCAATGGTTTCAACTTCTTCGTTTCGTACTGCAACGAATATTGGTGTACAAGTCTCTGTACAAGCTATTTGTGGGTTTTTTCCATATGTACCTAGGAGCGGAATTTCCGGTCTGTGTGGTTGTTCTGCTTTCAGTTTTTTTTTTTTTCAGGAACTGCCCCAATTTCCCCCCACAATGTTGAGTGATTTCTAAGATGTCCTCTGTAGGCAGTGTAAAAGAAACTTAATACACATCTCGCACCACAATGTCATCCACATTGACTTTGTTCAACTATTGGTTTAAAAACTATCAAAGACTCTTGGGAGCTATCAAAAACAAGTCCCTCGAGATTCTTCTAGCTGAGCTTTCTTACTTACATGGTGTGTGCACATTACGGAGGCCAAAAAGAGAGAAAAAGCAAGTCATTCCTTTCAGACTTGACTTCTTTTCCTCTCCATAGAAGCAGTTTCACCAAGTTTGTCACTGAAGACACTGATTGCTCCTAAGTAAGAGTAGCAAAACGTGGAGTGGAAAAGGAAGTGGACATCACCCCATTGTATTTCCTGCTAGATCTGTACCAACATATATTAAGCTTTACTTCTCCGAGGGATGATGCAACATTTCTCTTGTCAGAAAAAAAAATAGCAATGAAAAGGATCCAGTTCAAGAATTCAATTAATGTGCATTTGGGAAATCAAAATGTCCTTCTCATAGTCAAAGAAAATAACTACTGATAAAGTAAGTTTTGTAGAAGTCTGTTTTTAATAGTTCTTTGTTTAGAGACTAATCACTCTTTAAAGAGTTGAGAAAATAGATTTAGCCTTATTTCAAATATTCTTTATGCACCATAAATGATCAGCTAAAAAAAATGACCAAAACATTACTTTTGGGGAAAAGAATTGGTGAATGGAGCATATATTACTGAGTAAAATACATTTGCCTTTTATTCATGCTGAAAGAATAAAATATTTATAAGAAGAGACCTTTTCCTGCTTATGAAATGTGTATGATGTATAGCTATTTAAAGCTACCAAAAGAAGATAGAAAGAGGCAATTTTAAAACTGTTTATATTTGCTTATCCTTTTTTATTTTGACTACTGCCACCACCCATGGAATGATCCCAAATATAAAGGAGCAGGGACCCCTTCTATAGGAAGAGTGACTTTAAACACTTAGCTGTGGTCTTGAGACAGAAGAGAGACAGTGGGGGTTGGTGGGGGGGGGATAATGAAGAACCTTTTAAACAACCTTTTAAAAGCAAGGTTCTTATAAATATTCAACCCTTGTAAACTTTGCCTCACATATTTGCCAAGGGTTAAGCCAAAGAATAAGAGAGACTATCACATTGAGCAATAAAGGTAGTAAAAAGAGAGACCAGGATAAATCCCAGGAGCAAGGCCTATTTCCAAGCAGTGGAGAAGGAAGCAAGATCATAAATGCTGTACAGAGTCTGTCCTTCAGGTCACCTCTGGACAATGTAAAATAAACAGCATCTACACTGCTTATTGTATCCAATCAGACCAAGTGTATGGACTTATGGAAACCAGGTCAATTGTTCTCCCAACTGCTGCTGAAACCCCGGAAGGTTGTTGAACAGAGTAGTTCTCTATTTCTATGTTCAATGATCCACTATCAGTGCAGTCTCCTAAGAAAATTGAACAGTTGGCGGACATTTCAAACCAATGATAATCCTGTGGGCATTTAAAAAATTTTTCTTTGAAAACAATGCAGCCTCCATCTTAGACACGCATCATCAATAAGCATGACCTCCTCCACTATACATATGCTTTGGGTCACTCCTATGGACATTATTTTAAGGGTTCATGAGCAGTCTGAAAACCAATTTTCTTTTTTGCACAGGATGCACAATGAGAAATATAGTTTATATCACAACTCAGCATAGACACAGGTGACCCACACAGATCTAAATGACTGCAATGAAAATCTTATGAAATGGAATTTTTCTGATGAGGTAATGAATTGGGTTACAATCCACAGGATTGGCAGTTTGAAAACAGCAGCAACTCAGCGGGTGAGAAACTAAAATCTAAAGACAGAAAGCTGTTGTATTAGTCCGGGTAGACTAGAGAAACAAATTCACAGACACGCATATGGATATAAGGGAAACGTTTATATACAAGAGGAATGGAACATTGAGAAAGCATCCCAACCCAGTCCAGTTCAGAGTCATAAGTCCAATACTAGCCCATATGCCCGATACCAGTCTATGAAGTCTCCTTTCGACTTAAGAAGCCCGTGCGATACACCAGACGAGTGGGTGCAGAGTCTCATGTGTCCGGTGGCAGTAAAAACATCTGAGCTCTGGCAGGAGTCTCCCCGTGGCCTCTCAAGCAACTCAGCACTGGCAGGAGTCTCCACGTGGCTTCTCCGGCCCCAAAGGTTTGGCTCCATCAGAGTAAGCCCATGTGGCCTCTTCTCTGACTCCTCCAGGAATCAGGATCGATCAGCATGCTGTCATCTCGTCTTGTCAGTAGTCCATTTCCATGAGAGAGAGTGAATCAAGTCTCTCTTCTCCAATTGGGAAATACCGTGAGACTTCCCAGATTTCTCAGGAGAAATCCAGGCCCACACAGAAGCCTCCTCAGCATTCTCCACAGTGACAGGCTAGACTCCACCCCTACATTCCCAATCACGAAATTGACATCAAATACCTGACCGCCACAGCTGTCTACTCTCGTCAATAGCTATGGTTTCCGAAACCCACAGAGGGTCCCTTGACGCGTCAACATTGACTCGATGGCAGTGGTTGAGTTGGGACTTGGAGACATGACGCGGTCTGATATTTTGAGCACTGGCAGTGGGTGACGCAGTGCGTTGGGCTGCTAGCTTCAAGTTCGGCAGTTTGAAACCACTCAGTGAGAAAAAGATCAGATTTTCTACTGCTGTGAAAATTTGCAATAACAGACCTCCACCCCTCCCCGGGGGCAGTTCTACTCTGTCCTATAGGCTTGAGGTGAGTTGGAATTGACTCAATGGATGTGAGATTGGTTTTGTGGTGTTCTCTCTCTCTCTCTCTCTTTCCATAAAAAAATTCTGGTTTTCAAACATAATATGCACTGTACCACTCACTAAAATATTGAGGAAGGAGTTGTGTTGGCCTGATCATGGTGAGATTGGTGTCTCAAGCCCACAGTCACCTCTCAGGAGAAAGACAAGACTGTCTGGTCCCATAAAGATCTACGAAGCCCTATAAAAGGTTGTAATGACTCACACCGTGGAAGCAGGTTCTTTCTTTTAAAAGACTTGAGGAGTCCTGGTAGCACTGCCAGCTAGGTGTTGATCCACGAACCAAAGATCAATGGATCAAGCCCACAACACTGATGATTTGAACCCATTGGGTCAGTAGTTCACACTCCCGGTCTCTCCCTGTAGGAAGAAAGATGAGGCTGTGCACGCCCTTAAAGATCTGCAGGCTCCTGAACCCGGTGAAACTGTTCCAGTCTATTCAGTAGGGCTCCTCTCAGTCAAATTTGCCCAATGACAGTGCGTTTGTTGGTTTGATTGTGGAAACTGTTGAGGATAGAATTTGAAAAACAGGAGGGTAAATTGAAACATATCGGACGAAGGTTCCAGCTTACATGTACACACAAGGATTTAAAAAAACATGCTTAAACATGTTTCTGTGGTCAGTGGATGGCAGAGAACATGAGCTCTCAGTAATACATTTGTTGTGATCTCTCTGGAAAGCCTTGAAAACAAGACGGTCGAATCAAACAGTGGGTTCTCAGGGAATCTGTGGAATTCGTTAAACTCAAAGTCAGCTCAAGGTTCTGGCAACTGATTTGAGGATTCCCAAAAAGGTGATCTTAAAAAATTTTTTTTAGGGCTGAGCCCTGGTGGTGTAGTGGTTGTGTGTGGAACTGTGGCCTACAGGGTTGGTGGTTCAAATCCAGCAGCAGCTTTCTAGGAGCAAGGCTGGGCCTCCTACTCCCACCAGGGGGCAGTGATACCCACAAATTTTTTTTTTAGTGGGCATCACAACCCTGGTGGGAGTAGGAGGCCCAGCCTTTCTCCTAGAGAGCTGCTGCTGGATTTGAACCGCCAAACCAGTGGGGCGCAGTCTCGCACACAACCACAACACTACCAGGGCTCAGCCCCCACAAAAAAATTTTTAATGACTTTATTGGAACTTTTACAGCTCTTATCACAATCCATATATCCATTGTATTAAGCATATTTGTACATATGTTGCCATCATCCTTTTCAAAATATTTTCTTTCTACTTGAGTCCTTGTTATCAGCTCCTCTCCCCCTCCTTAACTGGGGTAATTATCGATTATTATTATTTTAAAATCTTTTTTTAGGACATCAAAGTGGAACAATTTTATTATCCTTTAATTCCATTTTCCATGAAAATTTTAAGCTTCTTTGTATATGCCTATAATTTCTTTGTTTGTCATATAATCTATCTCAGTTTGTGACTTGAGGGTGGTCCTGTTCATTTATAAATTACCTATATTGGCTGGTGGAGCCCTTGAGCAAATGTTTAGTGCACCAAATTTCTAACCCCATGTTTGGATGTCTGAAATATGTGGAGCCACATGAGTTGGGTGAACTTAATGGCAACTGGATATTATCTTTTTTAAAAAAAATTAAATACCTTTATTGGGGGCTCTTACATCTTTTATGACAATCCACACAATCATCTGTTGTGTCAAGCACACTTGTACACATGCTGCCATCATCATTTTCAAGACATCTTCTTTCTACTTGAGCCCTTCAGAGGTCTTAAAGACTTGAAGATAAACAAGTGGCCATCTAGCTGAGAAGCAACCATGCCCACAGGGAAGCATCACACCAGCCTGTGTGATCATGAGATGTCGATGGGACCAGGCATCTAAAACTCAGAACAAAATGTGAATTGAGGGGGTGAGCATAGTGTGGAGAACCAAAGCCTTCTGTAGACAATTGGATATCCCCTCACAGAAGGGTAACAAGGAAGAGATGATCCAGTCTGGGTGCAGTTCAGCTCTGATGAAACACACAACTTTCCTTTAGGTCAGTGGTTCTCAACCTGTGGGTTGCAACCCCTTTGGGGGTCAAATGACCCTTTCTCATGGGCCGCCCAATTCAAAATAGTAGCAAAATTATAGTTATGAAGTAGCAACATACATAACTTTATGGTTGGGGGTTTGCCACAACACTAGGAACTGTATTAAAGGGTCATGGCATTGGGAAGCTTGAGAACCACTGCTCTAGTTCCTTAATGCTACCTTCCCTCCACTATCATGACCTCAATTCTACCTTACGAATTGGATTAAACTGAGTATGCACACTGCTACATATAAGAACTTGAAACACAGGGGAATCTAGGAGAGATTAACCCCTCAGGGTCAACAATGACAGGAGAGATACCAGGAGTATGGGGGGAAGGTGAGGGAAGAAAGAAGAAATTGATCACAAGGATCAACATATAGTCCCCTCCCAGGGGGCTGAACAAGAGAAAAGTGGGTGAAGAGTGACAAAGGAAAATGTAAGACATGAAATTAATAATCTGTAGCTTATCAAGAGTTCCTTGAGGAAGTGTGAGCAGGGGAGGAAGGGGAAAATGAGAAGTTGATATTTTTATATCTTACACTGTCTGTTGTCTCCCTTCACCCATGTTTCTGTTGTTCATCACCGTGGAGTGGGCTGATGCTGGTGGTTTATAAGCCAATCATTGCAATCGGTTCTCCTTTTCTCTCACCACCTTACCCTAACCCTCATGGTATTGCTACTCCCCTTACTGTTCTGGGGGTGTTTATCTGTCCTGGATTCCGTGTGTTGGGAGCTCTGATCTGTAGCAGTGTATATGCTCCAGTCTAGCTGGATTTGTAAGATAGAACTGGGTTCATGATAGTGGAGTGGTGGAGAGAGAAAGCATTAAAGAAATAGAAAAAATTTTTGTTGCATTGATTTTATGCTGTACCCTGACTCAAGGGGTGATCTTGATAGGTTTTTCTCAAAGGGCACAGGACAATTATAGGGACTTATTGGGAAGAAGTTTCAAGAAAACTGCATCAGTGAGGAAAAAAAGGCATAAAACTTATAAGAAATATACACATTTTCCATCTCACAGTACCACCTGCTCATGCTCTGAAAGTAGAAAAGAGAACTTCATGGCGATATCTCTTCCGATCCACCCTCCAGCCCTGATCTTGCCTCTCCGTAATCTTTGTTCTTCCCTAAACTTAGATGATTTATTAAAAAGGACAAACTTTGAGCCCCTCTATGATGCTAAAACAGACATGATGATGTCATGTCAATTGAAGACTGTAGACATTGTTGGGGATGGGTTAGAGAGGGATGGAACCCTGCCTTCAGATGGGCATAGACCTAGATGGAGTTCACGTAAGGAAACAATGGCTTTGCATTTTGGTATCTTTGTGTAATAAAGTTTCTATGATTTTGTAGTGTGACTTTCCTGACTTACCATCATTAAAACAAGTCAAGAGGTTGGAGGTTGGTTGGATTAAAATACAATATGAATCAAGAACTCAAAATCATAACATGTGTGCTCACCTTCCTGATATGATCTCTGATGACACATGTGTGCATAAGCAAATGTGGTGAAGAAAGCTGATGGTACCTGGCTATCAAAAGATATAGCATCTGGGGTCTTAAAGGCTTGAAAGTAAACTAGCAGCCATCTAGCTCAAAGCAACAAAGCCCACTGGAAGAAGCACACCAGCCTGTGTGACCACGAGGTGCCAAAGAGATATGGTGTCAGACATCAAAGAACTAAAAATTATATCATTATAAATGAGGGGGAGTATAGATTGCAGACCCAAAGTCCATCTGTAGGTGAAGCGACATCCCCTTACAGAGGGGTTGCAGTGAGGAAATGAGCCAGTCAAGGTACAATATAGTAACAATGAAATATGCAACTTTCCTCTAGTTATCAAATGCTTCCTCCCACCCACTATCATGATCCCAATTCTACCTCACAAATCCAGCTAAACCAGGGAATATACACTGGAGTTGGAAACATGAGCAATTTAGGACAGAGAATCCCTTCAAGATCAGTGGTGGGAGTGGTGATACTGGGAGGGTGGAGGGATGGTGGCATAGAAAGGGGAACCAATTTCAGGAATCATATAATTTCCTCTCTGGGGTTCAGACAACAGGGAAATGAGTCAAGGGACACACTGGACAGTGTACGATATGAAAAAGCAATAGCAATAGCAATAGCAATAGCAATAGAAAAAGCAATAGCAATGAAAAAGCAATACTGTAAAGTATTAAGGGTTCATGGGGGAGGGACAGTGGGCAGGGAGGGGAAGTATGGGGAGCTGGTATTGGGGGCCTAAGTGGAGGGAGGATGTTTTGAGAGTGATGATGGCAACAAGTGTGCAAATGTGGTCTGTATACAATTGACATATGTATTGATCATGATGGGAGTTGTATGAGCCCCCAACAAAACGATTTATTAAAAAATAGGCGACAAAAAAAAGAAAAAAAATAAAGGTGGGGGAAAGAGGTGCTCATACCAAGGGCTCAAGTAGAAAATATTTGGAAATGAAGATGGCAACATGTGTACAAATTTGCTTGATAAAAATGATGTATGGAATGTTATAAGAGCTGTAATAACCCCCAATAAAATCATTAAAAAAAGAAACGTTGAGAGTCACTGTTGTCTGCCATAGTAGTACAGAAATAAAGATTAATGAGTAATATATACACATTCATTTTCAAAGAGAAATACATTATTATTTCAAAATTAATCATTGTTTAATAGAATGAAATTCTTTTCTTGTAAGATAGAAGACAAAAGAATCCATCTAAATGTTGTGTGAAAAAAAAAAGATTGTGTGAAACTTAAAAAAATAAAATACGAAGTTAATTTCAAGTAAATATTTCATAGAATTGGGACATTGTCAGTTAGATATTATTATCACAGTAGAACAAAGGAGTCAATATCCTTTTCCATTTATTTCATGCAGCATGTGTACTGTCGAGTCTCAAGCTTTAGTTCCTATCATAGAGAAAGTAGCACAAAGTCATCCATGGAAAGGATCATTCAAGAATTCTCTTAATTTGTGCTTCAGAGGCATCCTGCAGTGTGTGTATTCTGGAGTGAACTATTGTTTTGATCAGTATGAAACTCCTCCTGGTGGAGGAGTTTTTGTACTATAGCTCTTTTAAGTGGTACACTTTGCAATGAGAAAAATTTTAAGCACCGATCAAGCACACAATATTTCTCTGATTCCTTACGACTTCCTCACTCCCCACTATCGTGACCCTAGTCCTGCCGTTCACTTCTGACTAGACCAAAGTATGTGTACAAGTACAGATAAGAGATAAGAACTCACAACACATGGAAGCCAGGAACAAGAATGGCAACAGTGATAACAGAAGGGTAAGGGGACAGAGGGGAGAGGAGGGGAAGAAGGGGGGACCAATTGCAATGATCAACATATCACCCCCCAATATCACCCCCACTTCCCACTCCGGGGATAAACAACAGAAGTCATGGGGGAAGGGAGACAGTATTCGGTGTAAAATATGAGAATAATTTATAATTTATCAAGGGGTTGGGGGGGGGGGAAACAGAAAAAAGAAGAGCTGATACTCAAGGCTCAATAGAAAGTAAATGTCTAGAAAAGAATGATGGCAACATATGTATATATATGCTTGATACAATGGATATGTGGATTGTTATAAGAGTCTTATGAACCCCTCAGTAAAATGATCTTTCAATTAAAAAAATGTTAAGTGTTACATTATACAATGAAAATATTTTTTACTCTGTTCCATGATATCCGAGTATGAATCTAAGGTCATGAAAGGGGTCTGAAGTCCAGAGAAAATCTTAGTAGAGACTTATGAGCACTGACAGTAGCTAGAGGAAGTAAAGAATTTCAAAAAATTGCAGACAATTCGATATAGCATCACACCCTGGCCACTGAATTCCCTTTTCATGGGATACTGACCTCCTCCCAAGCATCTCAGAGTTAAGTGATTTAAATGTGCTCTATCCAGTTCCTACTTAGGAAAGTTAGAGTCCCTTCCTGTATTCGGTGTTGCTCCGTCATTCATTAATGATACATTTATTGAGCATGTGCAATGTGCCAGGAAATCTAGAAATAAACTATAGAAGAGACGGTGTGTTCAGGATGCTGCCGACTGTCTCAGTCTTTGTAGACGAGAGAAACAAATTCATAGACACTCATATGTCTATGAGAAAGTTCTTTATAAAAAAGAGCAGTTGTACATTGACATACATCCCAGCCCAGTCCAGATGAAGTCCATAAGTCTGATACAATGTATAAATTCCTCTTCAAACTCACAAAACACAAGCAATGATGCTGAATGCAGGAAGATCACAGGCCAAGTCTTGGAAAGTCTTGTGGGTCCAGTGGTGGTAGAGGTATCTCAGCGCTGGCAAAGGTCTCCATGTGGCTCCTTCATCTCTGGCTGCCATCAGCCCATCTCCATGGGGCTTGTCAACAAGATTGTCTCACAGGGAGTATCTCTGTCTCCTGACTCCATTGAGCTATTTATCTCCTTAGTGCTTTCAAATGAGGTCATCAAGCTGTGATCTGATTGACAGGCTCAACTCCAGCCCTTCACTCTCAGGTCTCAAATTAACAACAGATGATGTAACTGCCACATTGACAATTCACACAGAGAGCTCAGAGATTCCTATAGCCATGTTGTTACAAAGTACACAGTCATCCCCACCACTGGTGACTCTGTCTTGACTGTCTGTTCCAGGAAATGCAGTTCCTCCAAGGGCTGGCTCTCTCCTTTTTGGAAGCTCTGACTGGTTGCAAGTTCTTGGTAGGCAGTCCTTCCCTTTGTGACATCCATCAACTCTATTCCTGTCCTCTGTAGCTACATAGTTTAATACAAAACACATTTGGCATAAACTCAACCTCACTGGGTTGGCATCAAGAAAGAATGCACATTCCCCAGACCTAACACAAAGCTGAGAGGGGCTGTGTGCTGGCATCCTGGTTTGAGGGAAGGCACCCCCTGCATTGAATTCTGGAAGAGAATCAGGACCACAGATTATTTTATCTGATTGAGACCCTGCCTTGCAAAGACGATTCAGCCAACGGCTTTAATTCTTTAAATAGGAAAATGAGTTTGCAACCTAATCCAGTGGAATATTTTCTAGGAATTGTGACTCTCATTTCATTAAGAACATCAATGAGTAAAACAGGATCCACTTTTCAGAAATTCAATTAACCCAATTTGGCTACAACAACAGATTTCCCCGCCCCAAGGCTGACATTTAATATGGTTCAGCTCTTAAAACCACCTTAAACATAAAAGTCCTTGCATTATGATGAAGAAGTTGTGGAGGTAACATCCTCACATTGGAATAAATAGATGTTCATGCTTTTTCAAGCTATAAGCTATTATTATTATGATGATGACACTATATTCACAGTTTATAATGCACGTTGACATGCACGTACTCATGTAAGGCTTCACAATAATCTTCAACATAGATTTTTTTTTGTTTTTGTGGCATTACTGCCCTGGTGGGAGTAGGAAGTCCAGCCTTGCTCCTGGAGAGCTGCTGCTGGATTTGAACTGTCAACCCTGTGGGCCGCAGTCCTGCACACAACCACTAGACCACCAGGGCTCAGCGACATAGTTTTTTTAAATCCCTTATTTCACAAAAGAAAAACTAAGAAAATTCTTACATAACTGGGGCCCTGAAAGTGTTCTGTCCTGTGGTAGAGTGGGAACAAAAACTCAGGAAAAATGCTCTCAAGAGACCCCTTTGTCCTGAGTTCTTCATATGCTGCCAGAATCCTACAGGGGTATTTTCAAAGGCTCATTGGGTTCTTGCTAATGCTTACAAACAGAACTATGTTGTACAAATGGTATGCAACTGTCTGTTCTTTCTTATTTGATCCTATAACTTGGATGTCTTTCTATGTTGATAACTATGGTGTCCCTTCATTGTCATTTGTGAAGAATGAACTAATTAATGCCCAGTAGATACACAAATCTTTTAATTCATGGACCCCATTAGTCTGTATCTGTGTCCATACCATACTATCAAGTATGGTGAACATATTTGCTATGTTAGTCTGGGTAGACTAGAGAAACGAATTCATAAACACTCAGATGTGTATAAGAAAGAGCTTTATATAAAGAGTAATTGTACATTAAGAAAACAGCCCAGCCCAGTCCAGATGGAGTCCGTAAGTCTGATATTAGCCCCAATGTCCAGGACCAGTCTGTAAATTACTCTTCAGACTCATGCAGCCATAGAATGATGCCGAGTGCAAGAAGATCACAGGCCAGTGGGTAGAAAGTCTTGTGGGTCCAGTGGCGGTGTAAGCATCTCAGCACTGGTGTGGATCTCCATGTGGCTCCTCCAGCTCTAAAACTCTGGCTGCATCAGCATACCTTCATGTTGCTTGCCAGCAGAAATATTTCTCAGGGAGTGACTCTGTGTCCTGCCTCCAGCGAGCTATTTCTCTTCTTAGTGCCTCTAAATGAGGTCATCAAGCTGTGACCTGATGGACAGGCTAAACTCCACCCCTTCCCTCTTAATAGCTCAAGTTACCTTATTCCCAAAATAAGGCAAACCAAGTGTTCATTCCTCAGCAAATCTTAGAATTGGTTAGTACTATGTGACAAGCATGGGCTAAAAGCAAAATAAACAACGTAGCATTTGGAGAGCAAAACTTAGATTTTCCTGTACTTGTCTAGGCCAAAAAGGATGTTTGTTCTTTTATTTTTAATAAACATTCTCTTTCTCTCAGAGACTCTTCTATGGACATTCTGATGGTTTTCATACATTTGAACCAATTCAAAATACGGTAAACCTTAATGATAATCTTTATACATGGAGAACATATGTACTTCTTCCTCCATACTAGATTTAGGGACATTGACACTTTCATAAGCCATTGAGCAGAATACCTTTTCATTCAGCCAGCGACATGACGGAAAAGAGCAATGATTTGATCAATGGACACACCTAATGTTTGTCACTGGGTGGTAGAATTGGATGAGAAGATGGACTGGGATTTTTTCTGAAATTTCTCTTCAACTGTAGTTTTGGCAGGGTGTGAGTCCCTGCTAACTTTAAGATGGAAATCTATCACCACCCCTGTGAATTCCTGATCATCTTTTAGCATGATTCGATTGGGCATCTTGCTGACATCTGTGCCAGAGAAGTCAACAGTGACTCCATGGGTCTTTGAATAATTGCATGATGTGGACTCGGAGGTCCATCCGAATGATGCTTGCTCAGTGGTCACGCCGTGATTCACAGTCCGTTGGGAAGCCAGATCTCTTCCTTTGCAATAGATGATGACCATTGTGGATCACAGTTACTTTGGTTTTCTTTCCTGATAGTGTCACCCCCTTCCTCCATTGCAGTAAGAACAAAAACCTGAGGAATACGGTGTGGCACGTGTCCAGCCGGGAACCTAGAGCCAGACGTGAGGCTGCTGCTGGTGATGAATGGTGCAGATCTTTTGTTCTCCAATAATCTTTGTAACTCTCTGCCAAGTGGATTTTTGGGTTCATTTTCCATGACACGTGTTTGCAGCACAATATGTGTCATCATTGAAAGGGTGCTCGTGTCAAATATCAACACACACACACACAGTCTTCATCTGTGTTTTTCTGGTCAGCACATTGGACTCCACTTCTAGGCAGAAGGAAAAAAAAACTAGAAACAAAAGTCTCTCTTGATGTTCCCAAAATCTGATGTGCGTGCTATATTCTTTGAAGTTTGACAAAAGCTGACATTAAATAGAACTTGACTTTGAGACAGGAAGTCTTCTAAACATGGTCTGGCATATCCTGCATATTACACCACACAAGGATGATGGCATCGCAGGTGAGGAGCGGACATGCTCCAACCTGAAGGACTGCAGGAGTGACTCAGAACACGGCTGCATTCTAACTTCGGCACACTGGGTCAGGTGACAGGATTGGCTTTAGTTTTTCTTCGTGACTTTGTGTGTCATCCTCGCACTGCTGATCGGTACTGTCAAGTCGATTGCAATTCGTTATGACTCATAATGACCCCATGTGACATGCAGCAACCTCTGAGCTGTAGTGTTTGAGGAAGCAGATCGAAGGAACCGCGGGCTGGGTTTGAACCCCCACCCTTTCAGCAGAGTTTTTAATCCATTGGGCCACGAGGGCTGTGTCATTGCATACCATTGAGCAGGTCTTGACTAAGAGACCCTACAAACAGAGCAGAAGGTCCCCATGGGTGTCCCAAGTCTGCAGTCTTTACCAAAGCAAACCTTTACTCTTCCTCCTTCACGTGACTCCTGGGTTCCCACGGCCACCTTCAGGGAGCAGTCCAGCTGAAAGCCATCCTGCCCTTGGTGTTCCTCATCATTGCCCTGGCTCCCTGGTCTCCTTCTCTATCAGCTCCGTGTTAGTCTATTGCGACAAAGCGAGCATTAACTTTTCTTAAGCGAGGTCCTTTTATGAACGACAGGTACTTCTTTGGTCTCCTCTCCCCCGACAGTATCATTAATTTGAAGGTAATTTTTAAAGGGCAATGCAGCCCTGCCGGGTAGTTCAACAAAAGACTGCTGACATTTAAATATTTGTTCTTCGATAGTCTTTTCTCTTATCTCAGGAAAGGATTCTTGTTTAAAGGAAAGCAAACAGTGCTAGGAGGGGCTTGTTTAAAGATGGCATCCATTAACACCGTAGCATAAACTGGTGAGTGCTGGGAATGAATGTTTATGGCGAGGTCTCTCAGAAGCCCTCGGTCTGGCTCAGGGACAGCAACAATTCCCATTGAGGAGCGTGTGACCTTTGTCCGGTTTCTGTTGGGCAATGTTGGGCAAGTTGGGTTCACGTTTGGGTTCAAATTTGTCATCTGTGAAAGGAG